>PVKE010016271.1:0-12438 GCA_004027555.1 Craseonycteris thonglongyai
TTTGAGGCCATGAGGACCGAGGATCGAATCCCGGCTCCGGCCCAGGCAGGACCCACATGCTGAACTGGGGAGTTCCCACAGTTCGGTTCTCTAACTGTCTCTGTCTCTGTCTCTCTCTCTATCTGTCAAAAAGTAAAATAGAAATAACTATGCACTGAAGACAAAAAGATAATTTCTCTCTATAAATGTGAAAAAAAAAGATAAAAAAAAAAAAAAAAAAAAATAATAATTAAAGAAAACATTTTAAAGTGCCAAACTCAGGGGAAAAGTATATATATTTTTTATTTCAGAGATTTTCCCCTAACTCTTGTACGACAATTGATATAGAGAAAAGTGAGCAATAATTCAGTTCTGTTTACTATGACACACGAAATTCAACCACCACAGGCACTTATTTTTTAAAAGTCAAGAGTCTACTGCCATGATTCAAAAAAGCAACACACGGGTATATTCACTTCTGAAATTTATTTCAGGTGATAGAACACTCACAGAGACTAACAAAATAAACACAGATTAGTACTCCCAAAGCCCAATTCTACTTCCTAGAAAAGCCAGGTGATGATTTAGCTAATAAGCTTATCTGTATTAGTGTGTCCATAGTCTATCCCTTTTCTTTTTTTAATTTAATTTTAGTACTTGAGAGAGAGAGAGAGAGAGAGAGAGAGAGAGAGAGAGAGAGAACTGAACTGGGGGAACTCCCCAGTTTAGCATATGGGTCCGCATGGGCTTGGGCTGGGGCTGGGGCTGGGGCCAGGATTCGATCCTCAGTCCCGGCTCTACAAAGTGAGTGCTTAACCCACTGAGCCATCCCAGCTTCCCCTATCCCTTTTTCTTATGCCCCCATCCCTGCCTCCCACAAATCTGAAAGCCATTTATAACACTTGGACTAAAACTATTTCTCCCTTGAAGACTATAAGGAAAAACACCTAAGTAGGGTTTTTAATAATATACTTCTATAGGTGAGGGGGTGGGGGTGGGGGGAGGAAGTGGGTAGGTGGATCAATATGCAGGAAAAAACAGAAGAGGGTTTAATTTACCTTGACTATAACCAGTATGTTATTTGTTCAGACAAAGTGAGAATTTTTAATACTTTTATTTCATCGTTTTGACAGAGAGAGAGACAGAGAGAAGTGGGGGCAGAGCAGTCGCCATAGATGGGCATCATCAGTCTTCGACTTAGTTTCATTCCACACAGGTGGGTGGGCTGCGGAGGGTGGGAATCAGGCCAGGGACCTGATGCATGGGAGTTATGTCCCTGTGAGCTGGGGGCCGAACCAGGGGCCTCCTCATGGAAGTTCGTTTCAGTAAGAAATGAACTGGGGTCCTTTCACATAGGAAGCACGCCCAGTTCAGCATATGAGTCTGCATGGGCCAGGGCTAGGACTTGATCCTCGGGACTCTGGGCTCCAAGGCGAGCATCTAACCCGCTGAGCCATCCTGGCATCCCCACAAGTGAGAACCTGTGCCAAGCAATTTCACTCATCTCACAGTACCTAGCACACTGATGATTGTGTAGTAAATATTAAATAAATATTTGTTGGTTGATGAAAATGTACATGGCAATACTATGTACATGCACAGGAACAAACTAAAGGTGGTCAGACAAATTAGAAAGCAATGCAAAGAGTGGTTCTCCATGTCAATAACATTTTCAAGGTACACACTGGGAACATTTTCAAGGAACACATTGGGGAAACAAATGAGATAAAATATTGCCACATCCATAGTTCAACATGTTCTTCCTCTTCGAATGCTAAAACTTTATTTGCAAAAGAAAAGCTTCGATTAGGTTAAATATTTTAAATTATATGTGTACAATACAATTTTAAAGACCAGTAGTTTTATTGCATAATATGTCTTCTTGAATTAAAAAGGTTGCTTGTGGGGATGCTGGATAGCTCAACAGGTTGAGCGCTTGCCTTGCAATCACGAGGTCCAGGGATCCAGTCCTGCACCATCCCATGGAAACCCACATGATGAACTGCAGCGTGTAACTGGTAACCACCAAGATAGCAGTGAAGGTTCTTGTCTCCCATGCGGGAGGCCCCCAGTTCAGTTCTGCCCCATGTGGCCCCACATCCACCTGTGTGGAATGAAACTATGTCACAACTAATGATGTACAACTATGGAGACTGCTCTGGGCCCTCTCCTTTTCTGCCTTTCTCTCTCATCTTCTCTACAAACAGTAAAATAAATCTTAATAGAAAAAAAAAAAAGGTTGCTTGTTCAGCTTCCTTACATTTGTATTAGTAATATACCACTTGAAACCTTTAACAATTAAGCAACTATTTGCTAGACTAAAGCTAGCCTTGAACTTTTAGCAATGTCATATGCTTTTAAATTAACCCTTTTAAATACTGTACAAAGCTCATAACAGATTGCTACTGTATAACCTGATTATGTTACTAATAAAAATACTCATTAAGCAAACTATTGAAAATAAAGAAACATGCATATTCCTACAGCTCCATGAATACCAAAATTAAAGATGATATAATGAGAATTTGGGATTAAGAAATTATAATTTAGCTGTAAGAGCTCAATGACTTACACATTTTAAATTGAACTAAAACCTCTAAAGCCCTTTCCCTTTGGAAAAAAAAATCAGCCATTTAAAAATGGTATCTAATGGAAGGTCTATTAAAATCACAATGGATCATAGCTGTCAACTTCAAATAGTGTCTCTCCTTAAGAGCTTCTCAAGTTTACACACTGGTGCAACACCACAAATGCAAATGTTACAAAGGAAGCTACAAAGAAATATGAATTTAATTCACAATACTTTGCATATAAACTTTTCTTTCTGAAGACTTGTGTGGAATTGAAAATAAAGGATGCTAATATGCACATTATGCAGCACATCAAAAAAAAGACAAAAAGCTTTAGTTGAGTGAAAATTCATTTATCTACTGTTAATCCAGGCTAATTCACATCCATTGTATTCCAAATTTACCCCTAAGTGACAGAAAAATACTATATGAAATGGAAAAAAAAATCATACATGATTTAATCAATAGCTGATTACCTTTAAAACTTTGGGCTTCTTTTCCCTCTGGGGCCTCTTGTTTTCCTTTATAACCTAAAAAAAATAAATAAAAATAAAAAATAAAATTGCAAAATGAGTCTCCATTTAAGAAAAAAATTAGCTCCCACCACCCAAAATTTTTTTGGCTATTTCTATATAAAACTACTTATACAATTTAAAATCATCGGCATGTTTCTTAGGCAGAACCTTAAGAGCTTATGTAAAATGTATACTTTAAAAGTCACTGAAAAAAAGCCTTGCATAAAGATGAAGTAGGGAAATACCCTTTTTTCCCCTTAAAGTCTGTCTTAATTAGCCTCTGCATTCTTCACAGCGAAGCCCACGAGGTAGCCATCTTGCTTGCTTCTGCAGAGGAAGCCTCTACAGTGGAACAGTTCTGCAAACTGCTTTTTGGTATTATTATCATGGTGTTTAAAGGCAGCCCTGGCCTGCCAGCACTGTAGACGTGCTGGGCATGCCTTTTGCAAAAACAGCCCCACAAAGAGTGCAGCCAATGGCAATGCAGAGCTTAGCAACTCCAAAGTGATCTTCTCTGCCTAGCCTTCCTAGACAAAGGATCTCCTGTGTGGCTCCGCTCTCACCACAGGACACAGGCAGCCACAAGCTGCGACATGGAGTTCGCTGCAGAGGATCTGGTTGCGCCGAATTCACAGGAGGCTTCAGCAAAAACAATGCACACAAATCCCCCAGGTTTCCATCATCAGATCGATGGCAGAGTCTCCCTGATTAGTAACCTCTTGGTGGCTCTGAGGGCAGGTCTGTGCGGGGGGGGGAGGGGTGCGCAGCCCTGCCTCCAATGTACAGGAGATATAACTGAACCAAGGGGGGCATTCGGGCTTGCTGAAACTCTGGAAGGTATTGTGCATTTTTACTTTATAAGGCAAGGCTAAATATTGGCGATATTTAAGGCAGGGAGGTTATGTGAGGACAGCGTAGGCTCAGCTGTTGGGCTGCGTGTCTCATTCCTCGGGAACCACACCTCTTTGCAGCAGGCGCTTTGCCCAGGAACACAGCAATTTGATTTCTGTCAATAAATGTCCAATGACAAAGGTGGATTAAAAAGTAATAATAAAGGCACTTAAAAGGGAAAGGACAGAATGAGGACAAGTAGGTGAAGTACTTTTCAAAATACATTTGTCATTCTGTGTAGCTGGAGGAAAAAATTTTCTCTTTCTTACTCTGGACATTTCTGGTGACCTTCATTTCCCAAAGAAATCCCCTTAGGCTTCTCTATCTCCCAAGATCAACTGTCACTGAGCATCTCTTCGCAGAGCTGCCAAGCCGGTCCTCACGTGGAGCCTGTCAGCACCCCAGGCGGATGGGCAGAGCTACCTAACCACTTCCCGGGGACTGGAACCGGAGCCAAAGGTGGAACCAGCAGCCACTTGCACTCATACACATGGACTGCCCCACGCCCAGTGTGTACTGGGCGCAGGGAGGGAGAGGTGGACACCACAGTTAGAACTTGCCAGATACTGGGAATCGTAGAGCCAGAGGAGTTAGGATCCCTCTCTTTAGCCCCCCTGGCCAGGCAACAGTGGCAGCACAGTGAGAACCAGTACAGCTGCTGTGAGCTGGCAGGTCTCAAGGTCACTGCCAAAATGCAGTGTAGAGGCCGGTCACAGTCCCATCGCAGCCACCTTGACAGCTGCAGTTCTTGGGAAGACAGCCTCAGCTCCATCCTTACAGGGCCAAAGTTTCAGCAGCACATTTGGGAGATTGGCAGGAGGGCCTCCCTGGCTGCTCAGCCAAAAATGGGTTTTCCACTTGCAGTTGGATTCAGAACAGATTCCCACAACCAGAAATCAGGAACACAGTGAGGGCTAGGAGGCCTCTATTTCATCACCCTTGATTCCTAGTCTTTTGGTTTGTCACTAAAGCACACTTTCCATGTTGGAATGGGAAGCCAGCATGCATTGTTTCCCCATTGTAAACTACCTCTCCCTCACCACCACCCTCATAATTTCTTTTAAATGTAAGAAGCAAGCCTACTTATACATAAAAATCAGTGGATTCTGACCTAACCACACCCACCAGGGCAACTTCAAGCACACCGAGTCCACACTAAGAAGCTCCCTGTGGGACATAAAGCAACTATGAAATAGGAAAATAGGGTCAATCACAAGAACTGGAAATGGGCACAAGACCTTTTCTTAAAAATAGGTGCAAGCCCTACATGTCTTTTTTTCAATTACAGTTAATATTCAGTATTTATATATTTCAGGTATAGTGGTTAGACATTTATATAAATTATGAAGTGATTCCCCAATAAGTCTAGCAACCCCTTGACACCATAGTTATGATATTATTAACTATAATCCTTACATACATTTCTTTTTCTTTGGAGATTCTTTTATGTGGTAAAATACATTTTAACCATTTTAAGAGCAGTTTAGTAGATTGTATATTCACAATGTTGTGCAGCTATCACCACTCTCTATTTTCAGAATCCTTTTTCATCATTGCAAACAGACAGTCTGCACCCATTACAACTCATTTGCCTTCTCTCAGACCTTGCTAAAACTTCTATTCTACATTCTGTCTCTATAAATTTGCCTTTTCTAGGTACCTCACTCATATAAATGGCATCACACAATATTTGTCCTTTTGTGGCTGGCTTATTTTCACTTGGCATATTGTTTTTAAGGTTCATCCATGTTATAAGACGTATCAGAATTTTATTCCTTTTTAAGGCTGAATAATATTTCATTGTGTGTATATACCACATGTTATATCTCCATTCCTCTACTGATGTACATTTGAGTTATTTCCACCTTTATGGCTGTTCTAAATAATACTGCTATGAAAATTGGTGTACAAATATCTATTTGAGGCCCTGCTTTCAATTCTTTGAGTTTATACCTGGGAATGAAATTACTAGCTCAGTTTTTTTGTTTGTTTTTTTGTTTTCTTTTTATTGTTTGAGAGGACTTGAGAGAGAAAGAGAAGGGGGGGAGGGCGCAGAGCAGTCTCCATAGTTGTACATCATTAGTTGTGACATAATTTCATTCCATAGAAGTGGATGTGGGGGCCACATGGGGTGGAACCAAGCTGGGGGCCTCCCACATGGGAGGCAAGTACCTTCGCCACTAAGCCATCCTGGCAGTTACCCATTGCACCATAGTTCAGTATATAGGTTTACACGGCAGGGGCCAGGATTCGATCCCTGGACCTTGTGGTTGGCAAGGCAACCTCTCAACCTGCTGAGCTATACCGGCATCCCTGAAATTGCTAGCTCATATAATAATTCTATTTAATTTTTCTGAAGGACTGCCAAACCATTTTCTACAGTAGCTGTATCATTTTACATTCCCATCAGCAAGGCACAGTCTTGCATTCCTTTTTTTTTTTTTTTAAGATTTATTTTATTGTTTTGACAGAGGCAGAGAGAGACAGAGACAGAGAGAAGGAGGAGGGCCCAGAGCAGTCTCCATAGTTGTACATCATCAGTTTTCGGAATGGTTTCATTTCACACAGGTGGGCAGGGGCCAAGCAGGGGCTAAGAACTGAACTGGGGGCCTCCTGCATGGGCAGCATACCCTAGTTAAGCATATGGATCTGTACGGGGCTACAAAGTGAGTGCTTAACCCACTGAGCCATCCTGGCTTCCCCAGCCCTGCATTTCTTAAAGTGACTTGCATTTCAATTACAGATTATATCCCCAATATTTAAATATATATATATATTTTTTTAATTTAAATATCCATATTTTCTCAGGTTGACTGCTCAATATTTAGAATAGCCATGATATATTAAGATATAATTACATATTTTTAATAATAAAAAAGATATAATTATATATTTTTAAGTCAATCTATTATATATGAGATCCATGTTTGGATTCATAAAATAAAATAAAATCAGGTGCAGAATATTAGCTGTATTGAATATCCACAAAGGTGAGAAGTCCATTTTTTAAAGGCCCATTAACAGGCGTTTTCACATGGGATACTCATGAAGCCATACAACATTGCACTTGGCAACCTAGGCAAACATTGAAGGTCTGTGTGCAGTGTTCCATAAAATGAGTTAATAAATAAAGCCAAAACTCATCCCAGCTAAATAGGAGGGTTAATGAAAGTAACCAGAGCTAACATTAACTCCAAATGTCCATCTGATACTACACCATGAAGTTCTTACTTATTTGAACACAGAATAGATTGGTAATCTCTATTGGTTGTGACCATCTGTTCTAAATCCTATACTTAGTGATTTGACCATCTCAGTTCTGGGTTTAGGTGAAGGAGAGAATAATCAGAAATTACTAGCAGACAAATTGGAGGTCAAGAGAAACCATTCTCTTCTTATTTAGGGCAAAGTGAATACAACTAGATTCTATTGAAAGACTGACAGATCAGAAACTAGGAAACATTGTGTTATAGTCATACTTATTCAGAACTTATTGTTATCACTTAAATCTATTTGTTTTTGCCCACAAGGAAGCATGATTATTAAATGCATGAGTTGATATTTAATTCAGTCATAACACAGGTATATTAAGTTCTTTCAAATATTACAAAATGAGGTCTCTTATTTCTTAAAAATCACATGATTATAGAACTAAAAAAGAACATCAGAAAAAGTTTAGTCTACTATATTTCATAAAGTATGCCCAAAAAGATAAAATTACTTACCGGTAGCTCAGTTTACATAGCAAGTTAGAACTTGACTTCAGCCTAGTTCTAAACATGTGTGCTGCTCTCTCTACAACTGTTCATTTTTAGTACCCTACAACAGACATTTGTAAATATACCAAAATAACCTTAAAAGAAATGTCTTTAAACTCACACGCTTTATCTTTAGGATCAAAAAATAGCTCAGATTTTTAGATTGGTATTTTAAATCAACATCACTTAGGTGTGCTTTTTGAAAAATATTTTATGCCCTTGGAGATAAATTTATGGATAATTTCAAAATTCTACTTCTCTTTTAAGAATAAGCAATTCTGCAGCCACATGAAATTAGACATACAAACTGCCTAGGAGTCTTCTAAATTAATCTCAGGAATAATTCACTTTTCCTCTAAACTGACACTTCTGCAGCACAAAATCTTTCCAATTATACTGACACTCTTCTCTCCCATGAAATCCTTTCATATTTCTCTTACATATTGTTGGGGGATCATAGCTTTTGCAGTAATAAATGCATAAAGATAGTCCAAGTACCATCTTTTGTAAACTTCCAATCCATTAAGAGTAAGAAAAAGATGGCTCATACTTTCCACAATTCTAACCACAAAATATTCAAGAACAGGGGAACACTGTGGCTACTGCAAGTTACTCTAGTATGGCTGTGAAGAGGCTATGGTAATAACATATAAATAAATAGATATGCTACCTACCTCTTAGGTAATAAGACTGTCTCACTGAGCATGCATATGAAGAGATGTAACAGCCTTTAATTCTCTACCATTCCAGTTTGAATTGTTACTTTGTTGTTCCATCATTGTTTTCCATAATTGAAGGTTCATTTAAAAGGCAACCATGATGCTCCTGTTAAGCTGATCATCACAAATACCAGCTATCTTTTCAAGGGAAGAACTAAGGAGAGGTGATTGGTTTATCCTAGACATCAAAACCCTTGTCCTCAGGCTAGAAAACGCCCTGGTATAACAAAATCTAATCAGACAAAAGTATAGTTTTGAGAATAAGTGTAGTGATTATGTAAAATGTCTTTGTGGTGGTAACATTAATTATTCAGGAAGGATTAATTTCTCTAGTTTTTGAACTCATTTACTATAGCCTCACATCATTTATGCAGAAGCAAGATTTCTCTGCCTAGAAAGAAGTCACTCTTTCACCTGGGTAACTACTGGTCAGATGCTTCTGATATTTGGAGTAAGGGATGCCCTTCCTTTGTTCATCCCAGAAGAATAGAGAATACCAACTATTTTAGAAGCATTCCCTAATACCTGTGAAATTTCTGACTTAATAAATAACTTTTTGAAGCTTAATTCAGGTAGAGAGAAAATATAAATTATATATTTTTTGGGGGGAGGACCAAAAAATAAACAAAAATCTTGCCATTAAGCCCATAATATTTATAATAGAAAGCCTACAATTAATTTTTTTTCCCAAAGTTTGTTTGCTTTTCCTGCTTATCTAAATACTTATTCAATGGGCACATTAGCTCTAATTTAAAATAAAATAAATAAATGGTCCTTGATTTTCTTACTGGAGACATTTCTTCTAATTTGCTAACATTTCTGTGTCTGAAGCTTTCAAATGCAAAGCCTTTTAGGAAAACCTTGAGGGGTCAGGAGATAAACTTGCTGGAACAGGACAAAAGGTTATTTTTACCAGAGTCCACATTAAATTCAATAGGTAAGGAGCTCAACCTTATAATTGTGTTAACTGTTCAGATTTAAATGATAAACTTGCCTATCTTTATTAGGGATGTTTTAGCATAAAAAATTATGGTATTTCTGTAGATAATGACTGGCGAAGAAAACGCAAATTCCTCCAAAATTTGTCTATTTTACCTGACTTCCAAATACAGATTCAATGTGCACATTAGCTCTTAAAGCTTAAAATGAAATAGATGAGGATGCCAGGATAGCTCAACAGTTGAGTGCTTGCCTTGAAATTTCGAGGTCCAGGGTTTCATTCCCTGTCCTGGAATTGTGACCCAACTGGTAAGCACCAGGATGGCTTGCAGGTGAAGGTTCTCAATTCCTATTTTGTTGGCAATTCAGTTCCTTCCCACTCTGTGCGGCCCCACCTCCACCTGTGTGTAAAGAAACTATGTCCCAACTAATGTATACCTAGGGAGACTGCTTCAGGCCCTCACTTCTCTCTCTTACTCTCACCTTCTCTTCTCAAACAATAAAAATACATCTTTAAAAAAATATGAAACTTTCACTTCCAGTGATGAAAGAAATGATAATTTGGAACAACCCTTCTGCTGAAGACAATCAGAAAAGCTACACAAAATATAAAAACGTCTGCTTGGAGGCAAAAGAGAATGAAAAATTACCATGATAGTATAGAATTACCAGACCAGGATTCAGAAGGAAATGAGGTCCAGGGAAAGTAAAGATATTTTAAATAAAAATAAAAAATGAAGAGAAGAAATTGAGGGGATGCCAGGATAGCTCAGCAGTTGAGCACTTGCCTTGCAATTGTAAGGTCCAGAGTTCAATTCCTGGCCCTGGCCTGTGCAAAACCCTATGCTAAACTGTGGCACAACTAGCAACCGCTGGGATGGCTCCCTCGTAAAGGTGCTTGCCTTTGATGTGGGAGGCTCCCAGTTTGGTTCCCACCCTGCACAGCCCCACCTCCACCTGTGTGTAATGAAACCATGTCACAACTAATGATGTACAACTATGGAGACTGCTCTGCACCCTCCCTGCCTTCTTTCTCTCTCTCCCTCACCTTCTTTCAAACAATAAAATAAAATCTTTTAAAAAAAGAGATAAATTGAAAAGATGGTTAAAGAGATATGTAACCTTGAAATTAAAATATAGAAGCAGTGAAACTGACAAATACAAAGAGTTTAAATATTTGACTCATGTCAAAAAATTATATATATATTTTTCAAAATGAAGAATAACTGTGGCATGACTATTCTCAATCAGTCTACCTCTGGTCCTCTTTATCCTCCAAGTTCTTCACATTTTGCTTGTTACTCTAGCTCAGGGACATGGTGGTTAAAATAAACATGTATCATCCGAGCTGAGGGGTCTACATAATCCCAAGTCAACTGTGCAGCCTTAAACAAACGACTTGGCTTCTCTAAGCCTCATTGGGGAAAGAATGTACCAGTATATTTCATTGGCTTGTTGTGAGAACTAAATGAGACATGCTAGTGCTTAATACAGTACTGTGCACATAGTAAATACTCAATACACGATAGCTGTTATTAACTCTTTCAGATATCGGTGTTTGCTAAACAAACCAGTTCTACATCTCTGATCACTATCATTCAATCCAACCAACATTTGTTTGGTGTCTACCAAATGCCAGGCACTATATAGGGAAGGAAATAAAGGGCAAGAAAAAAAATTCTAGCTTCTTCAGGCAAGCCAGTAAAGCTTCTACAGAGTAAAAAGCTCATGTATAATTTTGAATGACAAAATAAAAAAGAATTATGCGAGAATATTTGTAAATCACACCTATCTGCTATGGCTCTAGTATCTAGAACATACAAGAACACTTGCAACTCAACAAAAAGACAACCCAATTTTAAAGTGGGCAAAATAAATTTGCTATGGTCTGAATGCATATCTCCACCCCAAATTCATGTTAAAATCCAATAAATGTGGTATTATTAGAGAGTGAGGCCTTAGGAGGTACTTAAGTCATGAGGGTGGAATTCCCATGAACAGGATTAATGCCCAGAGAGATTCCTAGCCTCTTCCACCAGGTGAGGATACAATGAGAAGGAGCAAACTATGAACCACCAGCAAGAGGGCCTCAACCAGAACTTGATCATGCTGGTGACTTGACCTTGGACTTCCCAGACTTCAAAACTGTGAAAAATAAGTTTCTGTGGTTTCAAGCTACCCAGTCTGTAGTATTTTGTTATAGCAGCCAGGAGGGACTAAGACAGACCTGAGCAGACTCTTCCCCAAAGAAGATATACAAATGGTTAATAAGCACATGAAAAGATGCTTGAGGGGATGCCCAGACTGCTCAGCAGTTGAGTGCTTGTCTTGCAATTGCAAGAGGTCCAGGGTTGATTCCCAGCCCCAGTCCATGCAACTACATATGCTGAACTGTGGCTAACCTGGTAACTGCTGGGATGGCTTAGTGGTGAAGGTTCTTCACAGGTTTGATTCAGTTCCCATCCCGCACCCCTGAACGGTCCCACCTCCACCTGTGTGAAATGAAACTATGTCACAAATAATGATGTATGATTATGGAGACTGCTCTGGGCCCTCCCCCTTTTCTCTTTCACCTTCTCAAACAATAAAATAAATCTCAAAACAAAAAAGAAAGAAAAAAATGCTTGACATCACTAATCATTATAGAAATGCAAATCAAAACCTGCATGAGATACCACTTCACACCCACTAGGATGAGAACAATAAAAAAAGTCAAGTAATAACAAGCGTTGATATGGATGTGGAGAAATTATAAGCTTGGTGAACTGATGGTTGGAACATAAAATGATATAGCTGCTTTGAAAACATTTGGCAATTCTGTAAAGGTAAGTAAAGTGTTACCATATGACCCAGCAATTTCTCTTCTACAATTCTCTATTACATATTCTAGGAATATACCCAAAACATTGAAAACACATGTCCACAAAAAAATCTGCACACAAATGTTCATACCAGCTTCTTCATAATAGCCAAAAAGTAGAAACAACACAAAAATATATCAACTGATGAATGTTTACACAAAATGTGGTTTCTTCATACAATGAATTATTCAGTCTTAAAAGGAAAC
>PVKE010016271.1:12538-32299 GCA_004027555.1 Craseonycteris thonglongyai
AAAAAAAAAAAAAAAAAAAAAAAAAAAAAAAAAAAAAAAAAAAAAAAAAAAAAAAAAAAAAAAAAGGAAACGAAGTACTGATACATGTTTCAACATGGATAAAAACATCATGCTAAGTGAGCCAGACACAAAAGACCAAATATTGTATAATTTTATATATATTAAATGTCCAGTAAAGGCAAATCCATAAAGAAAAAAGCAGATTAATGGTTGCCAGGAGCTAAGGAGAGAATGAAGACTGACCACTTAATTATACTGGGTTTCTTTTGGGTGTGATGAAAATGTTCTAGAATTAGATAATGGTGATGGTTGCACAACCTTGTAAATATACTAAAGGCCACTGAACTATACACTCTAAAAAGAGAATAAACTTTATAATACGTGAATTATATCTCAATTAAAAAACAGATTGTTGGAGACACTGGGATGGCTCAGTGGGTTAAGTGCTCACTTGCAGCCCCGGGACTGAGGATTAAATCCCGGCCCGGCCGTGCAGACCTGTATGCTGAACTGGGGAGTGAGTGACCCCAGTTCAGTTCTCACCAGGGCGAGACCCCAGCCCAGTTCCTGCCCTGTGCAGCCCCAAGCCCACCTGTGGAATGAAACTATGTGGAAAAACCAATGATGTGCAACTATGTAGACTGTTCTGGGCCCTCCCCCTTTTCTCTGTATCTTATTCTCTCTCTCTCTGTCAAAACAATAATAAATAAATAAATAAATATATAAAGATTGTTTCATTCTCTTTTGCCATAATGAAAAGCATAACTCTACTACTTGTTAATGAAGAAAAATCAAACACATTTTTTAAAGTGGGTTCCGGGAAACCCGGGATGGCTCAGTGGGTTAAGCACTCACTTTGCAGTCCCAAGGGACCGAGAATCAAATCCCGGCCCCCGGCCCCTGTGGACCCATATGCTGAACTGGGGTGTGCCCCAGTTCGGTTCTCACCAGGGTGAGACCCTGGCCCAGTTCCTGCCCTGTGCAGCCCTGCACCCACCTGTGGAATGAAACTATGTGGAAAAACCAATGATGTGTAACTATGGAGACTGTTCTGGGCCCTCCCCCTTCTCTCTGTCTCTGAACCTCTCTCTCTCACTCTCTGACAAAAACAATAAAAATAAATCTTTAAAAAGTGGGTTCCTATTTCTTAGTCAACAAAATGGGAACTCTAATACTTTTATACTTAACTATGGCTTATACGAGGGGTCCCGAACCCCAGGTCACAGACTGGTATTGGTACACAGCCTGTTAGGAACTAAGACATGCAGCAGGAGGTGAGCAAACCAAGCTTCACCTGTATTTACAGCCATTCCCTATCACTCTCATGAGCATGAGCTTCAGATCAGCAGAGGCATTAGATTCTCATAGGAGCACAAACCCTATTGTGAACTGTGCATGCAAGGGACCTAGGTTGCATGCTCCTTATGCTCCTAATGCCTGATGATTTGAGGCAGTGATGCTAGCACTGGGGAGGGGCTGCAAATACAAATTAACATTAGCAGAGAGGTTTGACTGCATAGAGACCATAATAGATCAATTGCTTGCAGACTCATATATCAAAAACCTATCAGTGAGTGGCAAATGACAATTAAGCTGCATCTGGTGGCAGGCTTTATAGTGGCAAGTGAGTGGTACTTCAATTATACAGCTGCATCTGGTGGCAGGCTTTGAGACTCTAATACTTATTTTACTCCATATGTGGCCCACTCATTATTTTCTTTATCACTTCCATCCAAGCCTCTTACCTGCACTGTGTACTTGTCTCAGTCAGTTTTGGGAAGTTCACAAGCTAACCCTAGCCAAAATGAGTAAAAACCAAATGTCACTGGTAAGCTTCTTCGAAAAGGGGGAAAGACCCAATGATGAGACAGCAGAAGACTCTAAGACTGTCGACAAAAAGAAAGCTACATTTAAAACAGAAGTGCTCAAACTTTTGGCTTCCTTGGGCCACCCTGAAAGTCTTGGGCCACACATAAAATTTTTTTAAAAAGGTCACAACAAAAATCTCCTGTTTTAAGAATTTGTGTTGGGTTGCATCAAAGCCACACTGGGTCACAGACTGAACATGCCTTATTTAAAAGAAAATACCAAGAGTCCTGTTTAAATTAGGGGTTCATTGCAATAGGTGATTCACATTCTCTAAGATTGCTTTGTATACGTGGCAACTGGCTATCCAATGAAGCCATAAAACCTTCAAAACTGTTTCACCACATGGAGACCAAGCAAGCATCCTGAAGCCTTTGGAGTTTTTCAAAAGAAAAAACAACAACAACAAAAAAGAAAATGTGAACACAAAGAACAGAAGCAATTATTGAATAAGGCCACCACTTCATCAGATGTGTCTGCACTGAGAGCATCATTCTTGGTGGCTAACTGCATTGCTAAAGCTAAGAAGCCCTTTACTATTGGTGAAGAGTTGATCCTGCCTGCTGCTAAGGACATTTGTCCTGAAATTTAAGGAGAGGCTGCAGTTCAAAAGGTGGCACATGTTCCTCTTTTGGCTACACCACAACTAGACAAATTGATTAAATAGCAGAGGATATTGAGGCACAATTGTTAGGATTAATGAGTTATTGTGGTACATAATCCAGGTTGATGAGTCTGATGCTGACAACAAGGCAATAATGCTTGTTTTTCTGTGATGTATTTTTCAGGAGGATGTGCATGAGGACACATGTGCACTTTTGTTGCCAACCAACACCACAGTTGCAGAACTTCAAGTTTTTGAATGATTATATATCAGGAAAACTGAATTGGTCATTTGTGTCAGTATATGCACAAATGAAGAAGCTGCCATGACTATACTGCTTTCTGGTTTCACTACTGGGGTCAAAGGTCTCTTCTGAATCTGGCTAGCCCAAAAATATCACCTGAACTTAGCAACGTTTTGCAGAATGTGATTAAAGTTATCAACCACATTAAAGTACTTGCCCTTAACTCACATCTGTTTGCACAGCTCTGTGAGATGGACACAGAGCATACGCGTCTTCTCTTATACACAGAAGTGAGATGGCTTCTAAAGGTAGATCGCTGGCCAGAGTTTAGTTACAAGAGCCACTCCAGAGATTTCTTTTAGAAAAACAATCACCACTGGCAGCACATTTCAGTGACACAGAATGGGTCACAAAACTTGCTTACTTGTGTGACATATTCAACATGTTCAACAAATTCAATCAGTCATTTCAGGGAAGAATGACAACTGTGTTCAAATTGGCAGATAAAGTGGCTGCATTCAAAGCCAAACTAGAATTATGGTAATGACAAGTGGACACTGGGATTTTTGACGTTTCAAACAGCAGATTTTGAGAGACTTGAGTGAGGGCCTTTTTTCTCCCAACTGGTGCATCATCACCTATTTCAGCTTTCGAAAGAGTTTGAGCATTAATCCCCAACCACAAAAGACCCCCTAACCAGGAAGGAATGGATCCTCAACCCACTTGTGAATAAACCAGGTGAATCGACTTTGTGCTAGAAGATCAACTGCTTGAGATTACAAATGACAATGGCCTTAAAAGTATGTTTGAGACAACTGCAAATCTCTATACATTCTGTAATAAAATCAAGGTGGTATATCCTCAGATTGCCACAAAAGCACTGAAAAGCACTGTGTCCATTTCCAACATCCTGTCTTTGTAAAGCAGGGTTTTCTGCAGTGATAACAACCAAAACGAGATTATGGAGTAGACTGGATGTAAGCAACACACTTCGGATGTCACTGTCTCCCATCACCTCTAGATGGGAGGACAGTCTAGTTTCAGGAAAACAAGCTCATGATGCCCACTGATTCTGCATTATGGAGACTGTACAATTATTTCACTATGTATTACAATGTAATAATAATAGAAATAAAGTGCACAATAAATGTAATGCGCTTGAATCATCCTGAAACCACCCCTTTCATCCCTGGTCTGTGGAAAAATTGTCTTCCAACAAAACTGGTCCTTGATGTCAAAAAAGTTGGGGATGGCTGGCTTATACTATGGCTCATTGTCAGGATTGAACACGGTAACATTAAGCCCTTTGGCACAGTGTGTAGCCCATAGCAGACCCTCCATAAATGTTTCTTTCCTTATTCCTTTCCTTTGCCAGCTTCCTGTGTTTCAAGTCAAAGAATTTTAAATTTTGTTAATATCTTACATATCTAATTAGCAATGTACACATAGTTCCCTGGTTGTTGGTTTTTTGTGTTTTTTTTTTAATTGTTTTTGACAGAGACAGAGACAGAGAGCGAGAGCGAGAGAGAGAGAGATACAGAGACAGAGAGAGAACTGAACTGGGGGCACTCCCCAGTTCAGCACATGGGTCTGCATGGGCCGGGGCCGGGATTCGATCCTGGGTCCCCAGCGCTGCAAAGTGAGCGCTCAACCCACTGCACCATCCCGGCTTCCCCGTTATGATAGTTTATGTTTCTTTGGTTTTTTCTGAACTGAACTGGGGGCCTCACCGCATTCGGGAAGCACACCCCAGTTCAGTATGTGGGTCCGCCTGGGCCGGAGCCGGGATTCGATCCTCGGGGCTTCAAAGCAGGTGCTTAAGTTTGTTGGTTTTTTAATAAGAAAAGTTAAACACTATTTTGTTTTCCTTGTTTTATTGATTTTTAACATCTCATGGTGCACACGAAGGGTCCCTAGAAAATTGAATTAGATTAATAAAGAAGGTAATTTAATGTCTATGTTGCCTCGTAGACAAATCTTGCTGCAATTCTGTATTAACTTATTAACAACTTACTAACTCCTCCAAGTGCCGAAGAAACTAACACACACTTTTCTCATGAAATCTAAACTGTATCAACTCCATCCAAAATTCACTGAGTTGGATCAAATGCAGGTTTTCACTATCATTTTTTTTTATTTAAAGATTTATTTATTGTTTTTGACAGAGAGAGAAAGAGATACAGAATCAGAGACAGAGAGAAGGGGGAGGGCCCAGAGCAGTCTCCGGCTTTTACTATCTTATCCTCCTACTTGCCTCTGCCTTGATCCTCCTACTTTTTACTCTTTAACAGAAAACTCACTAGAAAATGATGCTGCATATGAAATATGACATTGAAAATAAGCCGTATATTGTAAATGTGTAGAATACAGCAGAAACACCAAAACCCTCTCATTATACAATGACAAGAAAATAACTGTGGCATCAGTGTCTCGCTGGAAACCACAACTAATTCTCTATCACATGGGAACACTGAAACCAATTCATTCATAATGCAGCTTAATCCTCCAGCATGAAAAATACTTTTACATTTTGAAATGGTATGTACGGACCACTTCTGAGGATTTTAGTTATTAATACTTTCCTCCTAGTAACATGAATCAATTGGTAAGAGAAAAGGGGTGAAGGTAATGAATATGCAAATGTATTCAAGGATATAACTATAAGCACCACATTTAAGCATCTCTTATGTGGCAAGCATTCTGCCTGACCCTTTATAGCCATTTCGTCTGCTCACGGCAAGCCTTGCTTCACAGGTCTCCCTATTACACCATGTCAAAAATAAATCCATTCCCACTGATGACCACAGAGGGGACCATCAAAGCTTTTTGTGTAATTGTTTTCTACTTAACTATAAGAACAGTTGGCAGTTTCAGTTCTTCAAAGTCTTAAAAAAGTGGTGTGGTTTTTTTTACTTGTTCTTCTTTGGGGGAGTCGAAGACATGACAACTTATATTTCTGTGAAATCTAATAAAAGCTTTGGACCATCTCTCCAAGAAAATATATATAAAAATATACTGCATATAATTTTGAAGATATGGGATAAGCTATGGGCCATCTTTCCAGAAAAATGCATATTAAAACCATATGTTTCTTATAATTTTGAGGGGAAGGTATCAATAGAGCCCATACAGACTAAACCTCTGATATAGAAGATCTATTTTTGTTTTCTGAAATCTTTTGAAAGTAAAGTGTTAGGATCATTTAAAGTAAGATCAAATTAGTTTTAGAATTCATGTCTAGTAATCAAAAGAATATGTGGAAAGTTTAAAGAGACTAAAGCACTAATATAATAACAGCAATTCTAAAATTCTGTTTTTTTCCATTGTAGCTAAAAATACCTAAGTACCTAATCTGATCTGGCTAGTATCCAGTCATTACTTAGGAGATGTGCTGAAATGCCATCATGGTCATCATCTTTGAGAAGGCATTAAGATGTGTTTATCAAAAACAATGTAATAGGGGAAGCCAGGATGGCTCAGTGGGTTACGCGCTCACTTTGCAGCCCCAGGGACCGAGGACTGAATCCCAGCCCCGGCCTGTGTGGACCCATATGCTGAACTGGGGAGTGCCCCCAGTTCAGTTCTCACCGGGGCCAGACCCCGGCCCAGGTCCTGCTCTGTGCAGCCCCACGCCCACCTGTGGAATGAAACTATGTGGAAAAACCAATGATGTACAACTATGGAGACTGTTCTGGGCCCTCTCTACTCTCTCCCTCTCTGTCAAAAAAACAATAAAAATAAATCTTAAAAAAAAAAAATTAAAAAAGAATGTAATAGAAACTTCTCATTTTGGGAGTAAAAAAATAACCCTGACTTTCTTTTTTTTTAAATTTATTTTTATTGTTTTTGACACAGAGAGATATACAGAGACAGAGAAGGGTGAGGGCCCAGAACAGTCTCCATAGTTGTACATCATTGGTTTTTCCACATAGTTTCATTCCACAGGTGGGCTCAGGGCTGCACAGGGCATGAACTGGGCCGGGGTCTCACCCTGATGAGAACCAGTTCAGCATATGGGTCCGCATGGGCCGGGGCCAGGGTTCGATCCTTGGTCCCCAGGGCTACAAAGTAAGCACTTAACCCATTGAGCCATCCCGGCTTTCCCTGACTTTCTTTAAAAAAAAAAAAAAGTATCTGTATCACAAAACTTTAGGTTTCCAAAAGAGGTTAAGATTTAGAAATCATTAGGCAATAAATAACTCTTCAGCAAATTGCTAAATATTTTGGTTATATTAGTATTTTAAGCTTGAAATAAAAGACCAGTGATTTCAATGTCAAAGAAAATAATCTAAAATAAGAACCAAGATTTACACAAAAAAAGTTCACACACTATGAAAAATTTTAACTCTGGGTAGTAAGCACATAATTCAACACATAGATGATGTATTAAAGAATTGTACATTTGGAACCTATATAACTTTACTAACCAGTGTCACCCTGATAAATTCAATGATAAAAATTTTTTTAATTCTAAAAATAAATGCAAATTTTAAGAAATGAAGCATCTAGCAACAAAATATAATTTAATAGGTTATGTTCATTTACCTATGCTCGTATTATGCACATATTTTTTAAATCAACAAATTTTTAATTACAAGGGCAAATTCTGATATACTGAGTGAAAAAAAAAAATTTACTGGGATGCCAGGGTAGCTCAATAGGATGAGCACTTGCTTGCCTTGCAGCCATGAGGTCTGGTGTCCGGGATCAAGACTCAGCCCTGGGCCCATACAAACCCCACATTTTTAGCTGCAGTGCACAACTTTCAACTGGCACACACTGGTAACTGCTAGGATGGCTGTGAGGATTCTCACCTCCCATGAGGGGGGCCCCTGTTTTGGTTCTACCCTGTGTGGCCCCACATCCACCTGTGTGGAACAAAACTACCGGTATGTCAAAAAATAATGATGTATAACAATAGAGACTGCTCTGGGCCCTCCCCATTTCTCTTTCTCTCTCATCTTCTCTCAAATAATAAAATACCGGTAAATCTTAAAAAATGTAGGGGAAGCCGGGATGGCTCAGTGGGTTAAGCGCTCACTTTGCAGCGCTGGGGACCGAGGATCCAATCCCGGCCCCGGCCCGTGCGGAACCATATGCTGAACTGGGAGCTCCCCCGGTTCAGTTCTCTCTCTGTGTCTCTGTATCTCTCTTTCTCTCTGTCAAAATAAATAAGTAAATAAATAAATATTAAAAAAAATTAAAACTATTTATTTTAAAAAAAAATGTACTCATTTGACTTATTTTTTTTAATGCAGAAAAAATACTGGAATCAAATATACCAATATATTCATGGAGGTTGCCTCTAAGTAGTAGGATTATAATTTATTATTTTCCTACTTCTAAACTTTCTAAATGCAAACTATATTACCTTGTTTTAGCATGTTTTTACTTTTTAAAGTGACACAATCTTATTATATAAAAATTCAAACCACATGGAAATATTTAAGCAGAAAGTTAAAGTCTCATATTTTCTGATATACCCCTCCTCAATCCAAAAAAATCTAATCCTCAGAGTTAAACACTACAACTGTTTGGTTTGGAAGGTATGCTTCTAGAATTGCTTTTGTAAATTCCATTAACAATTTTAAAAATACATGATTTTGAGCTTTTATGCTCCTTTCCCTTTAGAATTGAGTTGTTCAAACTTTGTATCTTCGGATAACTCAATTACAAATGCATATGGCAGTAATTTTAAACACAGGCAGCAGCATTAACACATGTTAAAAGCATTCTGTACCTTCCTAGAAACCTTTTTCTCAAGTCTTCTATTCGATTTTCTGTTATAGATATCCCATGATCCTAATATCTTTGGTTACTTGAAAATGACATGTATAGAATAAACCCCAAAATGTTTTGGAGTACTACATGCTAAGATGGTACATTAAGTACATATGGGATACAATAAATGGTTTATGGTGCACTTTTTTAAAAGAGACATTGGTACGTGAGAAAGACCATCTTAAAATCAAAATATCTCACTTCCAATTACTGCTTTCTTTGCAGGAGAACACAATGCCCTTCTTTTAAAAACAGTGACTAAGTATTAATGGGACATAATTGAATCCGAAAAAATCAAGATTTCTTTTTTGTTACTTTCATAACAGACATGAAGAGCTGATAATAATTAGCCAAGACTTTCTAGATACTAATGACTGGACAACCAAGTATCATCAAGATGACCTGAATTGCTTAGATTAGTTTATTTGCCAGTTGTGTCTTATTTTAGTACAGTAACACACACAAAAAATAAGATCCCACCTTCTCTCCTCCCTAGTAACAAGTATGCTACAATCATAATGCCACAATGACTGGCTACTTTATAAGGAAAATAAATTTTGTATTTATTTTTTTATTTTATTTATTTATTTCTGAAAGAGAGAGAGAGACACACACACACACACACAGAGACAGAGAGAGAACTGAACTGAGGGAGCTCCCAGTTCAGCATATGGGTCCACATGGGCCAGGGCCGGGATTCGATCCATGGTCCCTGGCTCTGCAAAGTGAGTGTTTAACCCACTGAGCCATCCTGGCTTCCCCGAAAATAAATTTTGTAATTGTAATTTTTATTAAATTTATTGGGTTGACATTGATTAGTAAAATTATGTAGGTTTCAAGTGTACAATTCTATAATACATCATCTGTGTTGCATTGTGTGTTGGAGAATGACTTTTGCAACTTTGAAACTATCAGCTCTTGAAATTCTACTCAAGGGGAAGCCGGGATGGCTCAGTGGGTTAAGCGCTCACTTTGCAGCGCCGGGGACCGAGGATCGAATCCCGGCCCCAGCCTGAGTGGAACCATATGCTGAACTGGGAGCTCCCCCAGTTCAGTTCTCTCTCTGTCTCTGTATCTCTCTCTGTATCTCTCTCTCTCTCTCTCTCTCTCTCTTCTCTCTCTCTCTGTCAAAATAAATAAAAACATATACATATATTTAAAAAAAAAATAAATAAAATATATTTAAAAAAAAATAGAAAAAAGAAATTCTACTCAGGAATGAAAAACCAAAAGGCTGACGAATGCAAGAGATGTGGAGTTAAACGCCATAGCAAAATAAACATGTACCATACTACAGTGTAACAGATTATGTGGTTCTTAGATAAAGGTGTTACACAGTTTCATACATTTATTTCCTGGATAAGATGATATACACAAAAAAGGCAAGGTAAGATTTGAACCATAGTGACAAGATTCTAGAAATTAATACCCACAGGTCAGAATTAATCAAGATCAGCATGGTTTTGTTGACATACTTGGGATTTACACATGCAAGTATCCTAGACCCCAAAGGCTTTTTTCTCCTATGGTCAGCTCTGTGGTTAGGTATGCTACTGAAGTCTCAGTAGTGATCCAAAGAGATTCCTTAAAGGCATACTTAAGGACATATAACATCTGCCCTCAATTGAAGAAGTTGGTAGCAAAAATTTGTTCCATATGCCATATACAACAAATGCCCAAATGAGATCCAGCTGCTTCAAAACACTAAGAAAGCAGTGTGGCCAGGAGAGGCTTGTCCCATTCCCACTCCCCCTAAAATGGATAAAATAAAACAAGTATGTCAGCCAATTCTGAAATGACATATCTAGAACTAGACTTTTATCACACTATTCATAAGACTGTAGGCAATCAGTTGTTCAATTTGTATCATGTATCACTTAACTTTTAGCATTTCATGTACAAACTACCGGTAAGTAGGTATTACTATTTTTCCAGGTGGAATTTGCTAAGATAGCACACTTTGCAGTGTTACCAAATACACTGCTATTTAATCTAATTAAATGTATAATAACCTATTAATATATGGGGGGAGGGGGGAATCAACATAAACTAAATCTTTTTTATCACTTTGGCAACCAACACATAAACTGCTTGTTTAGTCATTCAATTAACATTAATTAAATGTTATACTATACCAAAACATCAAACTAGAAATACATGGTGTAATACCCCATTCTCAGAAGCATATCTACAAACAATTGTATTTTGTTTTCTTTTGTTGTTATATACACTAAAAATTATTTCTGAAAGTGTAAACTGGCCAAAGCACCTACGCTGTCTCTAAAAAGCTCCCTGCCCCCTATTTTTTATTTCTATCACTATTCAATAACTAGGGTAATGCATACCATATTTTCCGGTGTATAAGACGACCAGGCGTATAAGACGACCCCCTAATTTTACAGTTAAAACATAGGTTTAGGCCTATATTTGCTGTATAAGACTACAGCCTCGGAAGTGGGGGGTAGTCTTATACAGCGAATATAGGCCTAAACCCATGTTTTAACTGCAAAATTAGGGGGTCGTCTCATACGCCGGAAAATACGGTATGTCTCAAAAGGCTAAATTACAAATACACATGAGGAATATATAGCCAAGAGCAAATTCCTAGATGATTATGAGTTATAAAGTTAGTGGTTTTAATTATTTGTATTTCTGAATATGGAGAACATTGAGCTAAGCTTGGCAGAAAAATAGCATTTTATCTCTTGGCCAAAAGATATCTCTGGGAAGACTAACTACTCTTTTATACAATTAAAAGAAATTCTACCTCATTGTGTGAGACAAAAATGTAATCTATGACCAAAATAAGTAAGTTAAAAATCGTTTTTACTTCTCCCAGAGATTAGCAGTTAACATTTGGAGAAATGGCAAATGAATGCCTTTAGGTATTAAGTATATTTTAGAGAAAAAAAAAAGTTTTAATAGTTCTGTTTCCTATAAGCACTAACAAAAAACCACCAAATGTTAACATTTTAAAGATTTATTTTATTGTTTTTTGACAGAGAAAGAGACAGAGACAGAGAGAAGGGGGAGGGCCCAGAGCCATTTCCATAGTCACATGTCATCAGTTTTCAACATGGTTTTATTCCACACTGGTGGGCAGGGGTGGGAAGCAGGGGGTGGGGCATACAGGGTGGAAACTGGGCTGGGGGTCCCCCCCTATGGGAGGTACACCCCAGTTCAGCATATGGGTCTTCACGGGCCAAAGCAGGGATACAGTCCTCGGACCCCAAGGCTGGAAATGAGTGCTCAACCTGCTGAGCCATCCTGGTTTCCCCAACATTTTAAAACTATAAATGTATCTTCTTTTTCTCACTACAACTCCCAGTAAGTAAAATAACTAATGTGAGAAACAAATACCAATATTCTTCAGTGTCAAAGTAAATGGCCTTCAATCATTAATAACAGCATCAAATAAATATCAAAAAAATTGGGGGGGAATGCACAAATAGCTCAGCAGTTTGGGCACTTGCCTTGCAATCACAAGGGTCAGGAATCGAATCCTCCCAGCCCCAGCCCGTGCAAACCCATATGCTGAACTGAGGCACAACTGGTAACCACTGGGATGGCTCTGGTGAAGATCCTCGCTTCCCATTCAGGAGCCCCCAGAGTTCAGTTCCTGTCCTACACGGCCCCACATCCTCCCGTTTAGAATGGAACCAAAACACAACTAATGATGTACCACTATGCTCTGGGCCCTCCTCCTTTATCTCTCTCTCTCACTTTCTCTCAAACAATAAATTAAATCCAAATTTTTTTTTTAATATCGGGGATGCCAGGATTACTCAGTGGGTGGAGCACTCAACTTGCAGCCCCTGAGTCTGAGGATCATATCCCGGACCTGGCCTGTGTAGACCCGTATGCTGGACTGGGGTGTACCCCCAGTTCAGTTCTTGCCGGGGCATGCTTCCCATGTAGGATACCCCTAGCTCACAGGGTGCAGGCCTTCCATGCAGGAGGTCCCCGGCCCAGTTCCTGCCCTGCACAGCCTCGTGCCCACCTGTGGAGGAAAACTATGTAGAAAACTAATGATGTGCAACTATGGAGCCTGCTCTGGGCCCTCCCTCTTCTCTGTCTTTCTGTCTCTATCAAAAACAATAAACATAAATTTAAAACATTTTTCTTAATGTCAAAAAAGAGAAAAAAATCAAATACCTAGGAATAAAATCAGTGAAACAAGTCCATATTGAAAAGTACAACACATTATTAAAAGAAATTAAATAAGTTACATGAACAAAAATATATCATGATTTGTATATCAACTATACTTCATTTTAAATTAATTAATTTTAAAAATCAGGGGAAGCAGGGATGACTCAGGGGGTTAAGAGCTCACTTGTAGCCCTGGGGACCGAGGATTGAGTCCTGGTCCTGGTCCAGGCCCTGGTCCGTGTGGACCCATATGCTGAACTGGGGTGTGCCCCCAGTTCAGTTCTCACCAGGGCGAGACCCTGGCCCAGTTCCTGCCCTGTGCAGCCCCGCCCACCTGTGGAGTGAAACTATGTGGAAAAACCAATGATGTGCAACTATGGAGACTGTTCTGGGCCCTCCCCCTTCTCTCTGTCTCTGTATCTCTCTCTCTCTTTGTCAAAAACAATAAAAATAAATCTTTAAAGTAAAAAAAAAAACGAGCTCTTCCTTTAAAAAAAAAAAAAATCACACACACACACCATGGTCATGAACTAAACATCAGTCTCTACAAATTATGTATAGATTCAACATAATCACAATAAAAATCTCAGCAAAAATTGTGGTGGACATTTATAAGCTGATTCAAAAGTTTTAATGAAAATACAAAGAACCAAAAATATTGCCCAAATCAGTATTGAAGAACAAAGTGAAGGACTTAATACTTTCAGTTTAGCAAGATCAGTTATAAAGCCTAGTAAGTAACAGTTTAGAGTCAAGGGTCTCCAAACTAAGGCCCGCGGGCTGCATGCCCTCTCATCCGGCCCGTGGAGACCTTTTTATCGGAATAAAATAATATTAAATAAATAATTAAAAACATCTATGTTTTGATTCTTTTTTATTTGGACCTGAAGTGTGTAGTCGGCCCCCAAACTGCTGTTTGATAGTTAATGCGGCCCGTGGGCTGAAAAGTTTGGAGACCCCTAGACACAAGGATACACAAAAAGACCAACGAAGCACAGTCTAGAAACTGACACAGAACTATCAATCGCCTGATTTATGACAAAGCTGACTCCATAGTAGTGGGGAAAGGATGGTCACTGTAGTCATGGTGCTGATCAAGTATATATACAAATGGAAGAGAATGAATCTTGACTCCTGTCTCACACCATAAAGAAAACAACACTTATCAATGGGTGAAAAACCTTGGCCGTTGATCCCACCACCCCCCCATCTTCTCTCAAAACAATAAATCCTTAAAAAAAAAGATCATACAAAAAAGAGAATATCCTTGTTTTTAGGAAATACACTATTATGTGGGGATAAAGGAATATCATGTCTGTGGCTTTCTCTCAATTGGTTCAGAAACAAATAGTGTGTGAGAGAGAACACTAAAATAGAGAAGGGGAGGAGATAAATGTTATCATTTGGCTGAAAGATATACCAAACTCTCTGTACTACTCTTGTAACTTTTCTATAAATCTGAGCTATGTCAAAATGAAAGTTTTTGAAAAATAATTATGTGGTGCTTGGGAGACTGTGATCAACAGCCAAGGTCATTCACCCATTAACAAATATTGCTTTTTCTCGCACTTACAGAACTTGACAATAGTGGCTATCCCTGCTAGCCAGAGCAAGTTTACCTATATAGACCACACACCAACATCTAAATGCATATACTTGATTGACTTACAAATATATTCTTTTCATTTCACTGAAATATTTATTGGGTGCTTATCACTGTAGCAGCCTTGAAAGGCATTAAAAAAACAAAGTGCCATGGTATGAAACCTGGGGCACACACACACACACACACATTGTAGTTGTGGCACAGTGAGGGGATGGTGAGTGAACTGTGGAGTCTTGTCAGATAGGAAAAGGAAGTGGTTTCATGAGTATGGACACTGTGGTGGGAAGATGCATAGTGAGCTTGGGGAAATATAAGTAGCCAGGTTCTGCTGAAATTTTAAGTACAATATGAGAAGACACAGTGTACAAGACAGACGAGGTCAGTTGTATCAAGATCTTGAGGGAAAAAAAGCTCTTGAAAGTTGGGAAGCCGGGATGGATCAGTGAGTTGAGTGCTTGTCTTTCAGGCCTGGGTTTCAGGGATCGAATTCCAGCACTGGTCTGTGCGGACCCATATGCTGAACTGGGTGTGCCCCCAGTTCACTTATCACAGGGGCAACCTTCATGTGAGAGCTCCCCTTGGCCTGGTTCCCACCCTGTGAGGCCCCACACCCACTTGTGTGACATGAAACTATGTAGAAAACCAATGACAAGTAACTATGGAAACTGCTCTGGGCCTGACCCCTCCTCTTTGTCTCTCTTTTTCTGTCAAAAAACAAACAAACAAACAAAAAACACACACACACACAATAAAAATAAATATTGAAGATCTTGTGTTCTGTGTTAATAAATCTAGGCTTCATCTATAATTGGAAGACACTGAAAATTTTGCTCTATTTTCTTTTGTTTTGAGTGAGATATAAGACACATACAGAAGCACTAAATATATTTAAGTACCATAAGAGTATCAGTTTCAGGAAGAAAACTTGAGCTTCACTAAGGAGAGCCTATTGTTCAACATCCTGACTTCCCTGATAGCTGGTAAGCTTACAACTATATCCTCAGTGCACAACCCAGAGTAGAAGTGCAATAAATGCTTGCTGATAATAAAGAGAACATTGAAATAGTCCCAGTAACAGAGATAAAGGCCTCAACTATAGCAGTGGCCAAGAAAATGGAGAGGTAGAAGTATACAAATCTTGTAGAACAAGAGAATCTAGATAACTGAGAGGAAGGTATCAAAAATGACTGAATTTTCCTTTTTGGGTGACGATGTAGATTACAGATAAGCCACGAAACCAAGTATGTAATGCAAGAGGAGAAGCAAGTTTATGAAAGAAGAGAACAAATTTGTTTATACCTGTTAGAAACAGTATCTTTAGCAATGATGTCATTTGGAAATATTACAAAACAGGAGCTTATGAGGGAGTTCTCTCTGCTAAAGACATTGCTACTAAGTGTTTTAGATGTATGTTTTGTAAACCATTAAGTGAGTGGCAACATTGTGATCAACTCATTGTGAAATGACTTGAGTAAAAGATTATTCATTGCAGTGAGGTTTGAAATAAAATATTTACAAACACCTTAAATGCCCATTAATACATGTTTGGTTAATGTATGATCTTTTGTTTGCAATGGATCAAATAGGAAGTCAGCATTTTTGTACACATAATTTAAATCAAGAATGAAAGAGGGTGAAAGCTGGGATGGCTCAGCGGGATAAGCGCTCACTTTGAAACCCTCGAGGACTGAGGATCGAATCCCAGCTGCAGCCCAGGCGGACCCACATGCTGAACTGGGGTGTGCTTCCCGAATGTGGTGAGGCCCCAGTTCAGTTCAAAAACAAAAACAAAATAAAATGACAAGAATGAAAGAGGGATGCCGGATGGCTCAGTGGGTTGAGTGCGTACCTTGCACCACAGAGTCCGGAGACTGAGTCCCAGTCCTGGCCCCTGCAGACCCATGTGCTGAACTGGGAAGTGTTTCCCATGTGGAAGGCCCCCAGTTCAGTTCCTGCCCTGCAATTGCAACTATGTTGAAAACTGATGATGTATAGCTGTGGAAACTGCTCTGGGCTCTCCTCCTTCTGTCTCTGTCTCTCTCTTTGTCAAACAGTAAAATAAATCTTAAAAAAAAAAACCCAGAAAAAGTTTACTGAATTTAAGTTCACAAAATCCTATCATACCTGTATTCATAATAGACATAAAACAAATATTAACTTCAAGTTGACAGGTATTTTAAAGGTCTGAAAAGCAAGTTTGAGTATTAACCAAGCTCCATAAAATCCTCTAAATAAAGCCCAAGTCAATCACTACTTTTACTACCTTAGGTCCATAAACTGTAATAAGTACTAACATTTATATTATCACTTTGGAACTTACAAACCATTTTCAACTTGCTGCTTTTTCAACTTTTATTATTTAATTGGGAGCTATGGGGGGATATTAGGAAATACAGATGCCCTAAATCAGGGACAGGCAAGAGATGAGGGCTTGCTCTGTTGCCCAGGCTGGAGTGTTGTGGCTATTCACAGCTGCGATCCTACTACTGATCAGCACCAGAGTTTTGACCTGCTTGTGTCTGCCCTGGGCTGGTTCACTCTTCCTTAAGCAACCTGGAGGGGACCAGTCCCACACTCTAGGGAGGTCACCTTATTGATGCTGAACTTAGGGCTGGCACTCCAGCCTGTAACTCCTGGGTGCAAGCGACCTCCTGCTTCAGCCTCCGGAGTAGCTGTGGCCATAGGAACACCACCACTCCCAGGCTCAACTTCTAATCACCATTTAATCTCTCAACCTGTGAGAGATGAAGGGTAGTAGAAATCATCTGCCAAAAATTTCGAGGAAGGCTGTATTACTGTCATACTTCCAAGGCAAAGTTTCAAGATTAAGAATGCAGACAGTTTACTGTCTCAAAATAAATTTAATTCCTCTGGTTCCTCAGGCTGCAAGGTAATGTATTTGCTCCACTCTTAATTTTCAAATCTGTAACTTCCCAAAAGAAGACGCATGCACATCTACCCCAAACGAAGCATAGTGGAAATATTTGCAAAACCACATTTCATACAATTTCTCTATGTCTCCATCAAATCCTATAATGGAAAAACTGTATGCTCTAGTTTTCTGAGACAAATCCTAAAAATAAAATCATGTATCACTGTGCAAGACATATTGCAGGAAGGTCCACAAATTCTTACAGATAACTTACTCTACCGGTCTCACAGGAGGTGTGTCCCAGCCCCTCGGGTATCTCCTTACCTCCAAAGGTACAATGATGGATGGTTTTTTTTTCAGTTCCTCACACTTCCTCTTCTTACAGATCTGGTGGCTGTTCTTTCTGTTCTTGCAGTAAGTACATTCACCACAGTTGGTCTTCTGCTGACAGGGCTCACAGACCCCACATCGCTTGCGTTTCTTCCTTTCCAAAGTAGGTAGCAAAGTTGTGTAGAAGGGAGATGAGGAGGTACTGGCAAGTGAGAGTGGCCCAGACACCACTGTGGTGTTGGTCTGAGAGCTCACTTCTTCTGATTTGCTGGGACCAGCCTGGGAGTGTTGAGCAATGCCCTGTGAAGCATGGTGGAGTACACTCTCAGGGGCTATTGTGAACCCCTGAGTGTTAGCTGGAGGAAAGCTTATATGCACCTGCTTCCCATTTTCGATATTGCTTATAGCCATGACTGGAGGCACCAAATGTAGTTCTGAGTTTGATGATGGTTGAGTATGACCTGAGCCCAGAGGCAAAATCTGCATGGCGCCCCTGACCTCAAGCCCATATGAAACAGTGCTCTGTGGATCAGGCCATTCTGGGAGAGCGTTATAGGTAGAGATTGGGTGTAGAGGTGCAGGAAGAAAGATAGATGGGTCTGAGACAGTACCACCACCTATACCAAGGATTTGTTGATTTAGGATAGCACCTAAGACTTCTCCTTGGACTGTAATAGCCCCAGGGAACTCTGGTTGGCCTGGACTCCCATCCAGAGACTCTCCATGCACCGGGCTAGCACTAGGAGCTTTCCATGAATGAGGAACAGCACCAACAGCCTGTCCTAGAACAGAGGTGGTATCAGAAACTTCCCGTTGATCTGGAGTAGCTTTGAGTACCTCTGGATGATCTGATTTAGCACCAAGGGTCCCTTGTTCTGAGCCTGCCAAGAGGAATTTTATTAATGAGGTAGGATATATTGACCCACCAAGAGCCAAATAGTTCCTAAGGTCCAATTCAGGTATCACATTATTAAAGCTGGAGGTGGGGCAGCAATCATGTTGACTTTTGATGGGTTCCAGGTAAGAATCAGATAGCTTAAGAGATTCTACTCGTGAACCCAAATCTTCTAACTGAACGCTAGAGTTTCCTTCAGAGGCAACCTTGAGGGCTGTTCTTTGGAGCAAAGGAACACACACGGTGTCCTGAGCAAACATTCGAGGGGAATTACTGATATCATTTAACGTCTCTTTAGAGAATAGTCCTTCACCACCACGAGTTCCTTCTAATGACCCAGGAAGGATCTCTGCTGCAGGGCCACTATGAGTGGGAATACTTATTTTGGAATCTTCTACCCTTTGGGAACAATACTGGGTTGCCCCTTGGCTCTCACCCTTAATTAAAGATGCATTTTGGATGCCAATTAGATTCTCTATATCAGGAGAGATTAAGGGGTCTTGCATTGAGACAGAATTATTTTCTGAATGTTTTACTCCCTTGTTAATAAGTACCTTATTATTACACTCATGTTGCTTTTCTAAATTCTTAGGAGGTGGGACTTTCTTGGGTTTGGCTATGACCACTGGGGGTTGAGAGAGTCGCCTGCTAAGAGAGGAGCTTCGGAGAGCCATTGTAAACCCATTGCAAGTTAGGGACTCTGGGTTCTGAAAAAGAACCTCAGTCCTTTCCAAATTCATTCGTGCTGCTCCAGCTCTTGTCAGAAGGCCTCTGACTGGCAAAGGTGGTTTGTGTTCTGTTTTTTTCTTAACATCTCGTTCTTGAATTAATTGCTTTAATTTTCCAGCACTCATTGCCTTGACCGAGGTCACATTTTTGTTTGCTTGCTTGGATGTCTTCTTCAGTTGACTGTTTTTCTTTTTTTTTAGATCTTCCCTCCTGACTAATCTGGAAGGCCTTGCATGGCGGGATCGAGACATGGCTACGAAGTAGGAAAAAATGAAAGCACACAGGGAACAGAATCATTGGTCCTTTGGAAGGTCTCACTTTTGAGGAGAATCTGGATGTACCATGGCCGAGCTCACTTGCACAAGGTTTTGGTCTGAAACAACAACAACAAAACATTGGAAGTAAGTCTTTTTGTTATGCATTCTCCCATTCAGAATAGAATTCTTATTATACAAACAATTATTAATTAAAATTAGGGAACTGAGGGAAAAGCCGGGACGGCTCAGCGGGTTGAGCGCTCGCTTTGAGGCCACGAGGACCGAGGATCGAATCCCGGCTCCGGCCCAGGCAGGACCCACGTGCTGAACTGGGGAGTTCCCACAGTTCGGTTCTCTAGCTGTCTCTGTCTCTGTCTCTCTCTCTATCTGTCAAGAGTAAAATAGAAATAAATATGCACTAAAGA
>PVKE010016272.1:0-32214 GCA_004027555.1 Craseonycteris thonglongyai
TTGCCATAGTCTCAGTAACCTCCATTACAAAAAGTTAATTGCAAGGAGATTATGAACAAACTTACAGGGTACTGTTATAAATCATCAAGCAAATAAACATCATAATAGAAACTTCAGGTTGGGCAGTGTGTCCTTTGTACTTACTAAGTACCATTCTACAAAGTATATAACTCAGAGCAAGAGGCATACACACAGGAATATAATATTTTTGCTACCCTTTCATAATAGGGTCCAGAATTCCTGAGTCTTGTTTTCTTTATAGTGCAAAGTAAATATATATATATACACACACACACACACACACACACACACACACACACACACACACACACACATATATACACAGAACACTCGTTTCAGACCAGTGGATATAAATCTGAGGATTATATAGTGGACTTTTCATTAATTATTGTTCTAAATCATGTAGACTTGTAAAACTATAATCACTTTCTACTCACCCCATCAATCACAGGGTACCAGCTCCTCACGTAATGGAAATTTAATTCAGATCCGGTCTCCTTGAATTTAAAGAAAACAGGCAAGAAAGCACAAGGCATTTGAAGGGGTGGCTTAATAAATCTTTGAAGGTTAAGGTCTATAATAAAATTGTTTTTCAACTAGTGGTTAGTCAATCATAGGTTTGTCACACATTATGAATGAGTTTCTAGTGAAGACCATATTTTTTATGTTAATTTATGTTTTGCCTTTCAAAAGCACCACAGCCTCAGAATTCGTTCAACTGAAGACGTACTATAAAGTCTCTACATGTCAAAATTTAGCAAATGAGTCCTTAACAAGATTTTGTCTCATTTTATAATATATGGTAAACATATTCAAAGCGTTCTGAAGGATTACAGCGCAAGTGTTCAGGAATACTTTCAGCATTTCTTTTTAATTTGTGAAATTATTCATAGACTCTCCATTGGTGCCCTCCCTCTCACGTCTGAAATAACAAAATATTGAAATATACCATATGGAACACATCTCATCCAAAACATTTTGAAACATTCTCTTAAATTGAATATTATTTCTAGATATTTTCTTGATTAGTGGACATTGGGTCCTGTTCAAATCATTCATGGAGACATTTAGTCCACACCAAAAGGTCCTTGAAATTTTGTTCAACCCAAAATGTCCTTGAACATATTTGATTCATATCAAATGGTCCTTGACATTTAGTCCTGTTGGATATGTCCACACTTAGAAAACTTATCTGAATTCAAAGAGCCTATAAAATGTATTTATACTTTTGGTTTACAATATTAATACAAGGTCTGACAATTAATTTGGACACTCCTAGAAAAGTGCTATTATACATACCTCATTGCTGAATATCACTACAGTCACCTTCTAAGTACTCCTCTTGGGAAGCTATGCACCGATGATAGAGCTTAGTCCACCCTTCAAGGCGATTTTGGAATAATTTCTCTGAATGACCATCAGAGGCATCATAGTATTACCACTGATGTCCTGGATGTTATCAAAATGTCTCCCTTTCAATATATCCTTTATCTTCAGGTAAAGAAAAAAAGTCATTGGAGGCCAAATTGGGAGAATAGGGAAGGTGTTCCAATACAGTTATTTGTTCACTGTCTTAAAAAATCCCTCACAGTGTTGTGTGAGTTGGTCCATTGTGATGCAAAAGCTATAAGTTGGTGGGAAAAAGCTCAGGTTGTTTAATCTTTTTCATGCAGCCTTTTCAGCACTTCCAATTGGTCAGTCAACTTAGTTAACTGTCCAATTGTACAAATTCATAATGAACAATTCCTCTGATACCAGAAAAGGATAATAACATCATTTTGACTCTTGATTTGAAGTGATGGAACATTTTTGGTTGTGGAAAATTGGCTGACTTTTATTGTGGACTTGGATGCTTTGCTTCAGGCTGTGTTGGTAGGCCCATGTTTCATCATCAGTAATAACATGGTCCAAAGCACTGTCTTGCCTCTCCAAAAGTCTTGGCAAACTTTGACTCTCCTTTGCTTTTATTCATCAGAGAGCTTTGTCAGGACCAGTTTTGCATATACCTTTCTCATTCCAAGATTTTCAGTAAAGATTTTCCTGTTTCTCTATAGACATTTACTTGATCTGCTATGCTTCTCAAAGTCTGCCAAAAATTTTGACACAGAATTCAATGAATTTTTGCAATATTTTTTGTCAGTTCTGCTAATTACTGGCTATCCTAATTTCTTTTCATCAGTGATGCTTTCTTTTCCCTCATTAAAAAATATTTAATTTATTTGTACATTGCTGTTTTCTTCATGGCATTATCCCCATAAAATTGAACTAACATGTCCCATGTCCCTAATTTCACTTCCACTCTTGCCAAGTTTAACAAGAAATTTAATTTTGTTCATTGCTCTAATTCAAGTACTGACATTCTCATGAGGACACAAAAACACTCAACAGTGGAAACCATTCAGCAAGACATTGCCACACATCAACAGAAACAGAGCTATGAGACACTGATGAAACCTTACCGAGTTGTTTGTGTAGTGGTGCCAATGTAAGGACATGGTGGCAAGTTTGTGAACTTAATTGTCAGATGTTGTGGTCCATGCCAAAAAGTCCTCAATGTCTAGTCCTGTTCAAAATGCCCATAGAGACATGGGTCCACACTAAGTAATATAGACACAATACAAGTATTGGACCACGAAATCATGATAGAATGTTTTACATCTCCGTGGATGTTTTAGACAGTACCAAATGTCCTGCAAGGGCTAGATAACTTAAAGGTGATTCTAAAATTATTTTCAAATATTCTTTATAGTCTGTTCTTCCCAGTTTAGAACAAATGTATCAAATGGCATTAAAATATCAGTTTTAAATATATGTCTATTCTAACTTTCCATGTTTTTTCTAGCAATGAGACAGAAGCCCTCAAGCAAAGTTATAAAATGTTTCTGACATTCTTGGCCCACAGAACACAAGTTTCCAAGAACTACAGAGGTTATTTGTATGAAGCAGAGATATTTTCTATAAAATGTTTGCTGAAGTAAATTTAAAACGGAGGCAGTAAGCAAGGTAGAAATTTGCTGCCGTGCTGATCAACTGAACTGCATTTAACATGCAGATTATGGGAGTAGAAATGCAACTGGGATGTAATGCTTCTTGGGATATAATGCTTTTCTAGAATGTTTTAAAATCTGAAGTAATGTTTTCATGACAGAAAAAAAAAGGAGAAAAAATGTTAACCTACTGTGACAGTAAAAAAAATGAACAAGGAAACCAACCCACCAACCAACAAAAAACCCAGTAAATATATATATATTTTTAAAAAGCTTTTTCTGGATGACAGTATGGGACTAATCGTAAAATTCCATCACACTATGTCAAGGGTACAAATCATATTATGTCCAGCAGAATTACAATGTTCCTTTTGCCTTCTGATTAGTGTTAATGTTAAGCATGTCAGTGAGAGTTCCTACTGTGCTAGGGCCTGAACCAATTTATTGATTAAAATGATACAAGTCCTTACTGAAAATGCTTCCAAAAGCCACATATATCTCACTGTCCTGCTTTAACACAACAGGATGTAGCATTTTGGATAATTCTTTTCAAATGGTCATTGACTGCCTGAATCTATAAACATTTGCCTTCCATTTATGCTTGAAGCTGAATGCAACATTACATTTCCAGTAAAAAATTAAGAATATATGTATGTATTTAAGAGGTTGTCAGTTCTGAGTTTTTCATATGTGACATTAATTCTTACAGGCAGCAACCATCAGACAATTATGAAATAGTTCACCTGGCAAAGTTCAGCCTTTGTTAGACTTAAAAAGATATTTTGTCATTTATTTATGAGACAAATTGTAGCAAAAATACGGTACATGACTGTCTTGCAAAAGTTTCAAAAACTAATTATAATATTAAAAATTAATACCTACAGTATAAAAAGTGCAGTGATTTTTAATATTTATGAAATATTTTTACAATAACATTCTACTGGACAAGCCACTTTAAGTGCAATGATCTCTTGAAAGGGAACATTTTATTATGTAAAGAGACCATATTCCTATTTTTTTAGAAAAACAGGTATTTGCAACTTTGGGTTCTAGACTTAAATGATAACAATTTATCTATTCACTTAACTCAAAGTTTTAAATATTTATATACATGCCCCTCTTAAAAAATCTTATATGTTTAAATTTCAAGAAACAAGGAGAAAATTCAAGGAGATTTTTATTTGCTTGTTAAATGTGGCAATATTGTTCAAATGATGTTAAAATTAAAGTAGTAAACCCAGATTCTGAGCAAAGAAACTGGGAAATAAAGATGGCTATAAAATAATATTTTATGAAATTATTTGCATATCTTGGCATAGTAAAAATGGCATATATATGTTTTAGAATAAGGCTATTTTTTTTAAATAAAGATTATCATTATGAAAGAAAATACCTACAGTTTTTCAAAGCATTCCTGACTGTGTAAATCCACAAAGTGGATTCATATGACATTGTCTTAGAAATCTAAAAGGAACAATTTCCTTGACAGTGATTTTAGGAAGATTTTGAAGAATTCTGTTGTTCTTAAAGAATTAGGGAAAAACATAAGAATCAAGGTCCTAGGAAAAATCAATAGCATAAAAGAAGTGAAAGATATAATTAAATAAAACATATGGGCAGTTATAAGAGTAAATATGCATATTGGAATTAGTGTAATATAGCGGGGAAAGGAGACTGCATATCAGAAATTTCCTGCTCTGCTCTTGACTGACCAAATACATGTCCATTAGCTTTACATGAGCTCCTGTGTCACATGAAGACATGTTAGTAGCTCACGCAATATGTCCTCAACATACTTGTATACTGGTGAAAAAATGAACGTGTCTATCATTTCTATGGTTGACTGTACTAGCAGTGACCTGATATAATTTGCTTTTACTAAATGAAACCATTATGATAAAGCATTTGTACATAGAAAAAGATAAGGAAAGGTCCGTGCATAGTAAATAAGCATGTGGATGCACAGAGAACAAACTATAACAGACAAACTGATTGCTGTTTCTGATAGAATTACAAAATTAAAGGGAAAAAGAAATGCAATAAAAGTAACATATTTGGGATTTTATAAAGTATTTAATTCAATGTTTCATAATCTCCGACTTACAAAATTAATTCAAATTGGCTTGGAGATGATTATTTTCAGATGGTCTGAAAACCATTTAAAGAGCTATCAACAAAGGGTAATGATAAATGGCAACAGACAGAGCCGGGGGCAGCCACTAAGGCTGATTTAGGTCTTGTGTTTCAATATCTTCAATGCTAACATGCAAAATGGAATAAAAAACACACAAATGAAATTCAAAAACAATATTAAATTGGAAGGCATCATAAACATTGAAACAGTAAAATAGTCAGGAAGACGTAGCAGGAACATAAAAAGGGACTAACACAAAAGACTGCTGCCCACACTAAAAAAGGCAAGTGTGTGTTAAAAGGCAGTTTGGATTTATTACAAGCAAAGCCAGACAACCCTAGCAACACAGGTTGACAAAATAGGCTAGCACAACCCTATAAGTAATGCATTATAGAAACTCCTTAATTAAGCATGCAGAGATTTTTATTCATGTCAAATATTGGCAGATTTATAAACAGATATGGTTCTGGGAATAACAGTTTAACCCAAATCTGACTTTCAATGTGGTACTTCACATAGGATAATGTATATCCTTATAGGATATTTATATTCAATTCTCTATATTTAAGTATATGGATTATTCATAGGAAAAAATATATACTATAACTTGGTTGTTCTTTGACACCGAGCACATTTACAGGTCTTCTCTTCTCTCATGAGTGCTGTTCAAGTGTATGTAGGACATAACACCTACACAAAAGATAATCATGAAGGTAAATCTTCTGTAAATGACTTCTGGATTATCCATGGCACAATGCTCCCTCTTCATCTGTGCAAATAATTGAGAGTCGATTGTACACACATATAAGGAAAGATAAATAGGAAGACAAATGACTTCCATGAGACGATTATTATTTTCCACCACTTTATCCCCTTCTGTCAGACAACACGACAAATTAGAGGGAACTCAGAGCACTGAAACAAAAATGATAAAGGCAGTAAAGTTATCCACTTACAAGACTAGATTAAATGAGCTAACCCACACAGTGCATCTGACAACCAGGAGAAAGCTATAATAGGCAGTACCGCAATATAGGCTGAAAATATACAAGAGTAAAAAAATATTTTTTCATGAAATAAGGGTAATTTTCCTCTTATGCAGATTCACAAAGATTAAATAGAAAACAAAAAACATTATAGCCTAAATTTATTGTGAACAAATTTGATTTAGACTTTTATTTGCAGAAATATTTCTGAAGGACTAAAAAACCAACTCTTGATTACTACGTATGAGTAGAGGCATTAAAATTTAGAAGGTATTAGTAAAAATTACAGCAATTTTACCTAGGGTTTGAATCTAGGCTCTGCCACATACATGATATATATGGGTGTGGTCAAATGTCCTCATTTGCCAGTAGAGATAATAAATCTAACAATTCAAAAATATGTTAAATGAGAAAAGAAGCAACTGCAAAATGTTGTGAAACACACAAAATTAATTATATTTTACATATTAAAAACCTGAACATTTTTTAACTAGCATCCCTGTGAGGAAAAATGGTAGAAAGATAACATCATCCGAGATCACGAAGTCTTAAGTATGACTACTTCTTTCCCATTTACAAATTATATGACTTGGGCAATTTATTTAAAATCTTAGTTTCCTATTTCTTATTCTGCAGAAGTGCTGTCCAGGTCAGTGGATGGTAAGGCACAGAAATAGACATATAGTGAATATAGAATAAACATTTACCTTTTGTTACCCCCCCATCTTTATATTTGCTGACATGCAATGCCTAGTTTTACTACCTACTTGTTTTATTTTCTTTAATGCACATGTGCTCTTGGTGCATATATATCAATCAGCATTGAATCCAAACTAAATTTTTGGGTAGGAATTACCTCCTGCTTATGTTTCTTTTCTACCTTCTAGCAGTTTAAAAATTATCAAATAAATAATATATTTGAAATTATTTAAGGTCCGAGTGTTACATGAATGAGATTATATATTATTAGATGAAGTGTTCCCTCATGTGTATGTGTCTTTGTTTCATGAAATCTCAGGAATTGATGGCTATATTTATATAGCTGATTCTGTTCAGCACTGAATGCAAATGGGTGATGAATATATAAAATCTTTTTTATAATGGATGACAATCAGGCATCTACTCAACCTCTTGCTGCTCACTCCTAACCCTTCTACCTCACCACTATTATCTCGAGCCTGACATCTGACTGAAGAGGGGGTGGAAATAGACAGCTGGGCTTAGGTCACCTTTTTGCATATTTACTTTTGACAGTCGTAGGTCATCTTCATAGAAAAAAACTATAAACTCATATAAATATACTAAAAATAAAACTGGAAACTTTAAAAGTTGAGAATGCCTCTTCCCTCAAAAAATATTTTATTAATGTATTTTAAAAACTACAGTTTGACAATTACGGTCATGAACTCAGTAACAGATGCTCAGTAATTGTTTTCAATTCAGACATATTCAAGAAATACAGAGAAGAGCCCTCTTTCTCCTTCCCAGGATCCTAGTGATTGAACAATCTTTGGAATGATCCACTGTCACCCAGATCAGACTCCATTCTTCAAAATTCATTCAGTTCTTCCTACAACACGGCTCAGTTACTCCCAGAGAGGAAAAATAACGGCACTGAAATATAGCCCATTCTACCACTGACTGCCTGTTTTTATAGGAAAGGCTATTTTTCTAGATAATCAAAATGTTTTCTACTTAAGAAATATTTTAACTCAATGATATCAAACAATGGGGGGAAACATTGGGTTTTAAGAGATGGGGAGAAATGTATTTCTTTTTTGTGAAAGAAGAACTTGCTGAAGAAAAAAGGCATGATATATGAGGGCTAACAATTAAGTTTGTGAACTTTCCACCATGTGCTTACGTTGGTAGCACTGTACTAACAATTTGGTAAGGTTTCATAACCTCGCATATCAGTGTCTCACAGCTGTGTTTATGTCAACATGTGGTGGTGTCTTGCTGACTGGCGTTCATTATTACTGTTGCATGTTTTGTGTGCCCTCCTGAGAATGTTGAAGCTTGAATTAGAATAATGAACAAAATTAAATTTTTTTTTGTTAAACTTGGCAAGAATATAAGTAAACTCAGTGATGTGTTAGTCCAAGTTTATGCAAATAATGCCGTGAAGAAAATGGGAGTGTACAAATGGATTAAACATTTTTCAGAGGGGATGTCCTCACTGATGAAGAGAGGACAGGGCAGCCAGTGATGAGATGAACCAATGAAAACATTGCAAAATTTCATCAAATTGTGCATCAAAATTGTCAGTTAACTGTGAGAAACATAGCAGATCAAGTCAACATTAATTAAGAAACAGGAAAATCTTCACTGAAAATTTTGGTATTAGGAAGGTGTGTGCAAAAATGGTCAGGAAGGAGCTCACTGATGAACAAAAGCAAAGGATAGTCAAAGTTTGCCAAGACCTTTTAGAAAGGCAAGATGATGTTTTAGGCCATCTTATCACTGGTGATGAAACATGGGTGTACTAAAATGACCCTGAAGCAAAGCATTCAGGTGCACAATGGAAGTCAACCAATCATCCACAACGAAAAATGTTCTGTCAGTCCAAATCAAAAGTCAAAACAATGTTGCTAACTTTTTTTTTATATCAGAGGGAGGATTGTTCATTATGAATTTGTACCAAGTTGACTATTTGGAAGTGCTGAAAAAGTTGCATGAAAAACTTAAGACTAAAACGGCCTGAATTTTTTGCCAACAATTCATGGCTCTTGCATCATAACAATGTATCAGTTCAAAAGGCGCTGACTGTGAGGAAGATTTTAGCCAGTCAATATAAACAACCGTATTTCATCACCTTCCCTATTCACCTGCTTTGTCTCCCAATGACATTTTTTCTTCACCTAAAGATAAAGAAAATACTGAAAAGAGGACATTTTGATAACATTCAGGACATCAAGGGTAATACAATGATGGTTCTGATGGCCATTCCAGAAAATGAATTCCAACATTGCTTTGAAGGGTGGACAAGGTGCTGGCATCAGTGCATAATTTCTCAAGGGGAGTACTTGGAAGATGACTGTAGTGATTTTCAGTAATAGCTATGTATAATAGCATTTTTTCCAGGATGAGTTCACCAACTTAATTGTCGGACATCATATGTTGAAGTTGCTGTCATCTGGCCTTTGTTAACATAACCAGGGGTCAATCAGATTCATTCCCTGGAATTAATTACAGACAAGAAACTAAAACAAATGAATAAAAAGTTCGTCTTACTTTGAGTATCTTCACTGAGAGCTATGTGCATGGGAGTAATCAGCTTTTATGCTTTGCACTGTGTGGGCAACAGAAGCAGATGACATCAATGTACAAAGATAATGAAGCCAAATTATAGGGAGAAATAGAGATGAGCAATGGATAGATATTTTGATGGTCTTTATATTTAGAATTTCTATTTTTCCTGAGAACCTACTGCTGCTCCCTGAACCCCACCCCCTCAAAAAAGTGAAAAAGACTTGGGTTTTATGAAATACTTTTTTATCACTATCACAAATTCCCTTTTTGCTTATGCTTCTTTTTTTTTTTAAAGATTTATTTATTGCTTTTTGACAGAGAGAGAGAGAGATACAGAGTCAGAGAAAGAGAGAAGGGGGAGGGCCCAGAAGAGTCTCCATAGTTACACACCATCGGTTTTTCCACATAGTTTCATTCCACAGGTGGGAGTGGGGCTGCACAGGGCAGGAACCAGGCCAGGGTCTCGCCCCAGTGAGAACTGAACTGGGGGCACTCCCCAGTTCAGCATATGGGTCCGCATGGGCCGGGGCCGGGATTCGATCCTCAGTCCCCAGCGCTGCAAAGTGAGCGCTTAGCCCACTGAGCCATCCTGGCTTCCCCAGCTTATGCTTCTCTAGGTGTAACACTTAATTTTATGGCTGAGGTAATAAAGGCCCACAATAGCTAAATTTTGTGTCCAGTATCATAAATCTTTCAAGTGGCTGATACGAAACTGAAAAAATAAAATTAATTTGAGTATATAATCAAGTCTTAACATTACAGAGTTTCTCATAAAGTAGCTGACCTTTGTATCAGACCAGGTAGGGAGAAGGGGGTAAGGCTAATAAAGTAAAACAATGACCTGAGCAAACACAGAAATGCTGAGAAGAGAAACTACAGACAGACGATGCCTGGAAATCATATGAAGAGAGTCTTTAAACCTGATTCAAAGTACATGGGTAGAAGGGTACCTTTTCCAAAAGCAAGACTTCTGGACTCCAAGAGCCAAATAAAGTGTTCCTATTCTAGATAAAACTACTGGAATGCTTCCAAGAGTCTTAAATACAGCCTGCCAGAGACACTACTCCTTAACTCTAACATTTATATCACCTAATCACATCAACTTGTATCAACCAGTGAACTCGTATCAGTGATACAGAGTAAAAGTGCCTGAAAAAGATCATCTGTCAGTTGCTAAGACCACAGCCCTTCATATGGGAAATGTGTTTATAAGCAAGATACTGATCTCTTATGGTTTTAACACATACAACAAAACCTCCTAGAAAGGCCATCATTGAAATACACTTCACTAAATAATGAATGTGCAATATTTTTGTGCTATGCTGCTTAGAGACTAAACATTTCCACAAGCAAAGCAAATAAACCTGGGAATACAAATAATTTAACTGCCAGGTGTAGACTGTTCTATAAATTTATGCAAGACAATGAATATGATTTATAATAACATTCCTAATGTCACCAGTTTCTAAACTACATTCTATAGCTATAATTTTGTCATCAGTCTTTGTTTCCAAACCACATCATCATGGTTCCTGGCACGTAGTAAGTGCTTAACAAATGTTTGGTGAATTAATAAAATCTATTAACAATCCTCACCCTGCTGGGTTTCTGTGTGACACTTCCAGCAGCTCAGCATTCTACACAGTGCAAACAGCATGAGAGGTGAAAATGTGCACTCTAGTGTAAACAGTTCTAAACAGGAGGCCGTGAGGTGAGGTTCCTAGTCTCATATCTACCTGGACACTTGCATCCACTTTTGTCATCTATAAAACATGTTTGCTGCACTAGATACTTCTAAGAGCTAAATTCTAATAACAGTCTATATATTTTTTGAGGACAAGGAAGTAATCCTGGATAAATTTCAAATGTATAAAAGGGTTATAATCCTTGCTTTACCTTTTACTGGTGACCTTGGGCAATTTATTGAAGAATTCTAAACTTCAGTTTCTTGTTTTGCTAAATAGGGACAATAATACTTACTCTGTAGAACTATTACGAGAGTACATTGAATAACGTGTATAAAGCACTAGGCACAATGCTTAGCACTAAGCTCAAAAATCATAATTTGATATTATTGTTGTTACTAATATTCTTTGTTTGTTCTTCTTGTTGTTATATATCTGCTGTCTCCCTTGAGCAAGGATCAAGTAGACATTTCTTCATTAAATTAGAATCTTGTGGGAAAAGGTATCAAGAAGACCAACCCCTAAAGCTTTAATATATAAAGAACAAATCAAGTAACAACATCAAAGACTTATAGAACTGTGTGGTCTTTGAACACTTTAATAAATAGATATTTTCTACTACAGGTATCATTATTTTATAGTAGGACATAAATTCTAAATCACATTAAAGGAACTGGGAAAATTTATGTTTACCAAAGGAGGGAATAAATTTTAAAGATTAAACAGCAATACTAGCAGCACTATTGAAGAAAGAGGGCTGAATTGAATAAACGATGCATTCATCTGCATCTCATCCTAGGCACTAACATCACAAGAATTCTGATGACCACACAAGATTACCATATGGTGAAACTGAAAATTGGATGTGCTGCAAACTTGCAAATGTCATGAAACTAATGAATGGCAGAACTGAGATACAAACCCTGGCTAGCAGTTCCCTGAGAGGTGTCTAAGAGTCTCAGGGCCCTATTACATGCTTTTCTCAGGTTGGTACAGTTTTATCCCAAGAAACACCATTGCCAAAAAGGAAACAATAGATGTAGTGGTTATATGCAGGCACTTTGGCACCTAATTCATAGGAATTACCTAAATACTTAGCAGAAATAGCTTAAAATATCTGAATTATTAGTAGATTGGTTTCAAAATAACTCATATGGTTCTTTCTTTTTTCCTTTTTTTTTTTAAGATTTAGTTTATTGATTTCTGACAGAGAGAAACAGAGAGAGAGAGAGACAGCAAGAAGGGGGAGGGCCCAGAGCAGCCTCCATAGTCGACATCAGTTCTCCATATAGTTTCACTCCACAGGCGGGCACCGGGCTGAGCAGGGCAGGAACTGGGCCGGGAGCCTCCCACATAGGTCCTGGCAAGAACTGAACTGGGAGCACACCCCAGCCCAGTACATGGGTCTGCACGGGCCAAGGCCGGGACTCGATCCCCAGTCCCCAGGGCAACAAAGCAAGCGCTCCACCCGCTGAGCTATCCCAGCTTTCCCTATTATTTCCTTTTAAGCAAGCATATTTGTTTGAAAACATATAGGTATTTCTTTCCTCATAGTCTTAGGACAGCTTCTAGAAAATAATTAAAATTGTCTAAAAGTTACCACTGTTGCCCCACCACTTCAGAGCTTCTGTCTTTCTGATGGTTGAGCTACATTTTTTCAGCTTTTCCTGATGGAGTTGGTTTAAAAATGGTAATGAGGGGGTGCCAGGACAGCTCAACAGGTTGAGCACTTACCTTGCCACTGAGAGGTCCAGGGTTTCATTCCCGGTCCCACCCATGCAAACCCCATGTGCTGAACTGCTACACAACAGGTAACCACCAGGATGGCTTGGAGGCAAAGGTTCCCACCTCCCATGCAGGAGGCCCCCAGTTTGGTTCCCATCCCATGTGGCCTCCACATGTGAATTTGTGGAATGAAACTATGTCACAACTCATGATGCAAAAGTAAAGAGAATGTTCTGGGCTCGCTTTCGTGTACTCTTCCTCTTTATTTCTCTTCAAAAATAAAATAAATCTTTAAAGAAAAAAACAAAACAAGGTAATGGTGGTGAGAATGAAGGATCTATTTTCTGTATTTTGCTTCGTAAACAGCCAAAAATTTCCAGTTTTTACAAACATTCAAAGCTTAAATAAGCCCCATTTATCCAGAGACTCTTCTCTGATTCTTCTACACCACATAGATTTTTCTCTTTCTTGTCTTTAAACTTTTGTTGTACTTGTCTGGTATACAGAACAAAGATAACCTAGGAGATCATCTAATAATAAAGCCCTTCATTTTATGCATGAGTGATTAATTTTTTAATTGCCTTAAATTACCCATATTTTATTTGTTTCTATTTATACATTTATTAAGTCATCCATTCGATGCAAAGCTCTAGACATGTTAAAGAACATGACAAATACTGTCAGTGTTGAACAAGTAGTAGAGGGGAGTTTCATAGAACATTCTACAAGTATGCTCTATTGTTGCAAAAATGTTTTACCATATTTTATTATAATTATAATTTCATGCATATGACTCACCATCATCTCTCTCCTCAGCTACAGTAATGGTCTTCTTATTCTACTCCGGCCCTGCTTCAGTCTATCATAGCATCCAGAATTATCTTTTTAAAGCATAAATTTAATGATTTTCTTTGCTGCTATGAAATCTTACAATTTTCTGCTATTCGTGTTATGAATTCTGCACTCAAATTAAATTTGTCCTTGACTATCTCTCCAGCCACAAGCCAAGCTTGATTCTGGTTCAGGGCTTTCATATGAGCCGTTTCTGTTTTACAAACAGCCTTTGCTTCTTCTAGTCATTCAGGTTGCATCTTAGATGTTACCTTCTCCCAGAGCACTGTCCTGACCCCTTGGGATAATTAGCTAGATCCATTAAACATTATTTGCATAGCAATTGTGGCTCTAAAACTTTTCTTGTTTATGTAGTTTTTGTTTGTTTGTTTCTGTATTTTCAGGTCCCTCCCACTTTATCCTAGAATTTGAATTTCCTATAAGCAGGGATTTGGCTATTTTAGGTCTAATAGCATACCTCATATATATAGTAAGTGCTTAACAAACTTCTGTTGCATGAACCAATATATAAACAATATTCATTTTTATATTATGTGCAATAAAAAATATATAGATGGGTTAAAGTATAAAAAAATGATGTCAAATATGTTAAATAACAAGATCCCAATACTTTTATGATACCAGTTCAACTCATTTTTATGTAAACTAGAGAATAAAACATTCCCTGATAAGTCTATTACTCAATTTTAAATGTAACTGTGTGACTGGTTAGAAAGCTCTAGCAGGTCTTCATTATATTAAAAAACCTCAAAAATTAGTATTTTGTTATGGTAAAATTGTTTACTGCTGCTACCCACTTAAATGCAAGAGACTGCACAGGATTGGTACATATCCTTTTCAAACCTGTACTAACAAACACATAAGAGGCAATGCTCTGACAATATTATATCAATGTTTATTTTAAGTTGAATGTTTTTTGTCTCACTTTTATAAGATGAGCCATCACAGCTGTTCTAATATATTATTAGTGACTCAGTTAAGGAAAACATAAAAAAACAAAAAGCATAAAATAAAACTCAACTGTTCTTTCAAGTGCTAAATCTGTTTAATTAAGACTAGAATTATAAAATAATAATAAGACTGATTTTCATTTGCTAGTATCAATGTGTGTGAATACTAATTTTGCTAATTGTTGGCAAACAAAAACAAATATGAAAATAAATTAGAAGATACTAGACAACTGTATATCAGTGTCTTGTAAGTTAAAACTCATTAAGCTAAAAAACATGACTATATACAATGTCAACCTATTATCACATTTATATTTAAACTAACCCTATTTTTCTGAGTGCCTTTTTTTTTCCTGAGTGACTTTATAAAATGCACTTTGTCAATTTAAAATTATACAGTAAAATTATATTAGTTAAAATAAATGTTTGAGGATTTCACTTTACACTTTGGGGAAGAAAAGTTCTAACAAATTTTTTAACAATGTTTAGACTGGTAGGCATTATAGTTTAATCTTCCTGCCTGAATTGCACATTTTTAAGTTTGGGGACTACTTCTTTACTTTTTGTTTGTTTCATTCACATTACCTAACAAGTGACTGTTCTGTAGCATGCACCTACTGAGTATTCAAATTGTTTTGAAATCTCTTTCCTTGAGAAGAACAAGTTGCTTATAGCAACCTAGTAGGAGGTCTGCTTATAAAACTTCTACAAGGCCTTTACTATCAAAGGTTTGTGATCATTACAATACTGTGTGGTCACTGAGTCTATACCTTTCCTGGTCAGATGTGACAGATCTATTTTCACCTGTCACACTTTTGGAAACCTGATGAACAATGGCATTATCATACGGCTGGCCTATAGACAATCAAACCAGAAGCTGTAGTATCTTAATTTACTTCCTTGAAAATAAACTCTGTGAAATCTTCTCTAAAGTATTAAAGGAAACACCTTCAGGAAACTTAAGCAAAATATGATGCATGTAAAAGAAAGAAAGCTGACTCCGGGTGGTGAGCACATATTATAACACAGAGACAATGTACCGTAGAGTTGTATACCTGGAACCTATATAATTTTTACCAACCAATGCCACCCTAATAAATTTAACAATAAAAAATAAATATGATTAAAATATTAAGTTTATTATTTGTAATCACTGCTATGTCATCAGCTATTAATTCCTGAAACCTCTTCAACTTGTAACCATTTTAATCTTTCCCCTCCCCTTATGCTCAAACTCAAGATTTCTGTGCTTTCACCCTGGCTTTTCAGTGTTAAAAATGCCTCCGTAGCACTGTGGAGCTTTAGGGACAGTAAGTTCGAGCTGGTCTAGTTTATAGAGCATCTAATATCGAAAGTTGGTCTCCGTACCCTGACTCTTGGAAACTCTCCCGGTCAGTCCTCAGAAGATGATAACTGAGTGCACACTGAGCCATGTTGGCTCCACATTTTCAATCTTAGATGCATATTATAGTCATTTTCAGAGCTCAAAAACAAAACACTGATACACAGGCCATGCCTCCAGATTTGGATTTAATTCTGCTGGTATCTGTCTGCTCCAGATGTTTTCTAAACAGTGAAGGTACAATGTCTACACCAGTACCATGGGGGATTGAAAATTAAAACAATGGTTTACTATAAGGTAACACTGACTCTAGGGGGTTTGTTTCCTCTGTTCCTTTTCACCACAATGTTTGATGATTAGTTTAACCTTAAGTTAAATTAATGTGGAGGAGTGTGCAATGCTTATTTTCTCTCACAATTCCCCCAATCCAAATGAATGTCCATCTTATGTTGTCTTGGTCATCCCCACAATTTTGATGTGATTGTTTAACATGCCTTCAAAAGCAGCTACTGAGTTCCCAGCATGAGTTAGTAACTAACACTTTCCCCAAACCAACAAAGTCATCTGTATCCGAAGTGCTACAAGTGTCTAAAATAAGGAAATACAATTGAAGAATACTTGTATTTTTGGGGGTGGGGGGAAGATAAATGGGGAAGAGCAAGAAAGAGGTAAAGGAGGTGTAGAGAGAAAGATGTTAATGTTGACTATGTGGAAGGTACAAATTCTTTTCTAAACTCAAGAATGAAAGACATACATCTTCATTTTTTCTGTGAAGAAACCAAGTTATCCTAAACTTACCTTCTAATCTGAGCACTTTTTTTTTTTTTTCCAACCAGGCAGTAAAACTGTAATCTCAGATAAATAGGTAATTACCCACATTCCCTCTTCATTCGTTTTTCCTTAAATGTTTGTCTAATTTCTACTCAATTTAAAGGAACTATCAGGAATTAAGGTGGGGTAAATTTACCTATAGTGTTGTAACAGCCTCCTCCCACCACCACCACCAAATGCACCTATACATTTCTACATTCCCCCTTGTAGGGTGAGATACTGCCTCAGGTTGAGAACCAGAAGACTAGTTGAAAGGGTAAATAAATAAGGGATTTAACAATATATTGGACCAAAAATGGTTAAAATTTTAAAAGGATTATCCTATTGATTTGTATACATAGACAGAAAAAAGAATAAAAAAATACATAAAGTAAAATGTTAACCATGGCTAATTTTAGATTGGGAGAGTATGCAATTTTTAAAGATAATTTTAATTTCTTTTCTGCCCATATCTGCTAAATAAACATCATTTACTTCATAATAAGAAAACAATTCTGAAAACATATTTTAAAAGTTAGTGAAACAAAGCAGAACTCACTAAACAATTAATTCGGCACTCGGGATCCTGGTCTCACCCTTTAGTTCAGCCCAAGCATGTTGTTGTTAAAGCAGAGGTTCATTCCTCTCAGGTCTTTCTCTCTTTCTAACTGTACAGAGTTTTCACACATGATGTTCTTTCTGGTTCTCCTTCACTTAAGGAACCTTTATGTCCCTAGAAAAACAATTTCAACTCTAGGTCACTAGTGGAAAGTTATTAGTGATGTATAATAGGAAACAAATTTCTTCCCTAAATCTGTTATTATGATCATTGTGTATAAGTAATGTTCACATATTTCGTGAAAAACATATTAAATGGCTTGATTTAAAAGTCATTAGACAATTCTGCATAGTTATTAGAGTTGTAAAATAAGAATAGAGAGACTTTTCACTTCCAGTCTTAGACATTAGCTATTGAGTTGATTTGTTTACCGCTGCTCTTGCTCAGTTCTCAGAAAGTAAAATTTAAAGATTTAAAAAAGAAACGCTTTTTGCTCCCTGGAGACTGGAATTGTATCAGTGTTTATGTCTTTATTGTTTTACAAGTTCACATTAACAAAAGCAGGTGAGGCAGGGATTTGAACAAGTAAGAGGCACTAACAATTTTTCTAGACTGTGTGTCTTTAATAGATGCAGAAGTAGAGATTCACAGGGCTGAGAGAAACTATATTGTTTCCAGAAAGATAATTTAAAAATACATTTAACTATATAAAAATTTAAGTAACAGAAATCTGGACTGCTAACTATTATATACTCATTGAATTAAGTTTTCACATTAATAAAAATAATTTTAAATTATTGCTGTACAATAAAATTAGTCATTACAAAAATGATGGTAAACTCTATTAAGACAATTCTAGTTTACTTAACATGTTTGGTCAGTGTTGTTTACTCAACTACTAAATATAGAGTTAGGTAGTCTTTCTCCTATGTTCTTCTATATGGAAAATCCCGCCATTCTTTATTCTATTCCAGAAAGCAGGCACTAGAACTTTAGAACAGACCCTCTCTAAGGTTATATGAGAGTACAAGCCAACAGAAAACTATGTCTAGAGAAGATCTTACATAATAATGAAATATAAATATAACACTGTATTTTGCTTATTATGTATTTACCACTTCACTAAGTGTTTTTAAATATAGTAAGTAAAAAAAAAACAACAAAATATAGTAAGTAATTAAAACTTCATGAAAGCCTTATGGGATGGATAGTATTACTGTCCTTCCCGATAGATAAGAAAAATGAGAGAATAATTGTTATCAAGCTTGTGATGGAAGATAAAAAATGAAACTCAGAATATTCTTACCAAATTCATTGGACCCATCTGGCATCTATAAACTCAATGGTGAGAAAGAAGTATATCTTAAAAAAAAATTCTATTGGAGAGGATAACAGGAAAAAAAATCAAGAGCAAAGACAATGAAGTCATTCTCTTTGGGTTTGAATCTTGGCTTTGCCATTAATAAGCTGTAAAGTCTCAGTCATGTTACACATCCTTTTCAGTCTTCTCTGTAAAGAGGGAAAATTCTAACTTTGTAGTCCAATTAATATATAGAGAGTACTTAGAGCCATGTCATTTATTCCATAGTCAGTATATCATTATAAATATGTAAGTATTTGCTCTTATTGCCATGCCATTGTATTGCTTTTGTGTAGAAATGAGGAGCAATCAGTAACTACTGGGGGAAAAAATAGATACATGATCAGAAATTAATGTATATTTATATCCAGCAGAAGAAACTATGCAAGTTATCACACTGCTATATAATAGTGATATAACTTGGTCCAATTACAAATTAACAACTTAAAAATAGGACACTTTAGCCCATAAATAAAATTATCTTTGTCAGTAAGATTATAAGCATTTATATCACCATGACTAATTATTAAAATAAAATGTTTCTGAAATGAATGTATTGTTATGTATTTTACTTTCATTAAAACAGATGAGAAAATAAGGCTTAAAAGATATATATGAAATTCTTCAGCATGATTACTAAGATTCTAAAATAGTATTGTTTCTTTTGTACATACACATTAAAAGTAGCATATTGGAGGGTATGCCGGGATAGCTCAACAGGTTGAGCACTTTATCTTGCAGCCAAAAGATATGGAGATCAAGTCCCAACACTGGCCTGTAAAAACCCATATGCTGAACTGTGGCACAGCTGGTAACCACTGGGATGGTGGTGAGGATGATGGTGAGGGTTCTTGCCTCCCATGAAGGAGGCCCTCAATTTGGTTCCTGCCCTGTGTGGCCCCATATCCACCTATGTAGAATAAAAAGTACTTCACAACTAATGATGTGCAACAACGGAGACTGCTCTGAACCCTCCCCTTTCTCTCTCTCTCTTTCTCCCCCCCCCTCTCCCTCTTTCTCTCTCACAGTAAAAAATAAATATTAAAAAAAGTAGCATATTGGAAAGACTGCCTTTGCCCAGAGCACTCCCAAGACCTCAACACATATGTTGCCTTAATTGCTGCATTATAAGAATTAGTGGAGGCGTTTTCTGAGTTCTAATTTGAGATATTTGTTAAGGTGCTGAAAGCAGTTGGCATTTGACTTTGTATTACTCTATGCACCAGAGGCATGGTGTTATTAAAACAACTTTGGTGTGTTATTCCCCCACTCATTAAATTGATTTTATTAAACTTGTTCCTAGCTGATTTGATATATGACAAACTCTCTCCTGGGATCCATATCTAAAAAATTAATAATGAAGGTGACAACTTTGGATGGGTACATTTCATAAAGTTCTCAGATTCTAATAAAATCTGCAAGTTTCAAAAAAAAACTATAGAAAAAATCCACGTTATATAAATGTTTGGGAATGTTTGGTAGAAAAATATAAAAAAAAACAATAGAATTTTAATGTTTTGTGATATACATCAAAGAAAAGAGAAAAGCGCTCTTGACTCAATTATACAGTTTTCATTTGAATCAGTATGTCAGAATACAGATACTTTATAACCATCTTTCTCAAAAGGAAGTAAGCTTGATATACAATTTACAGAATTTCACAACAAGAAACAAGTTATTTCCTACATGTTGTAATATTTTAACACAATTGAAAATTCGCAAGTAGAAAGAAAATAGAACTACTCCAATTGCAAATGATTTTATGTTTTGAAATAATTTCTTTAATTTAGAAAAAGAAAATGAGAATTGTGCTTCAGAGCACAGAGTTCTAGTTTGAGCATAAATTGAAAAGAAAGCATTTTAAGAGATCAGTTAACAAATTAGTGTAGAGAAGGCAAAATCAGAGATATTAGTGATAAGAGTCTTAGATTTTAAAACTTCCGTCCACTGATAGCAGGGTAGCCTTTATGCAAGTCAAGCTACAAGTTTAAGCATAACATAGATAAAATAAATAAATAAAATAAAATGCTCCACTAACTATGGGACTTCTTTAGAGAATTTGGTAAAAATGTTAAATAACATATCCTATATGTTATATATTAAGAAGCATCTGTTCTCATCTTAGTGATGAAAACAAAGCTTGAAGGATGGTTTTTTTTCTTCAAAGTAAAGTAACAGTGGTGGATTACACTAAATTTCAAATTTCCTAAACGTTGTTTCAATAAGTAAGCCATTGAAACTCACATGGTACCCATTTCATTCATTCTCTAAAATACACTGACAATTCCACAGTAAACACTTTATTGTTGTTAATTTCCAGCTCATAATTTTAGCATTATGCAAAATAAATCTCTGGCTTGAATTATCTGCTTAGGCCTTGGAAAACTAGGGTAACTAAGAGGACAGAGAAGGACAAAGAAATGTGGAATGAAGATGCTTAGATAAAATGAAACTGTAGACAATAGGCATTTGCAAGATGCTATTCAGCTAGGACCTTGAAAACTTTGCTATTCTAAAGCAGCCTAACATTTTGCCTACCTCTCCTACATTAATCCTTCCTATTCCCATTTTTCTATTATTACTAGATCCAATAACTACTTGCTCTTCTCTCTATTAATTTAATGTTCAAAAATTATACACACACACACCCACACACCGATATACAAGGGGTTATTATGGTTGAGGTTTGGGCAGATGCATCGCATTTAGAAACAACTTGATGAAGTTACTCATCAAATGTTTATTTAATGTGTGCCCTGTGCTAAGCACTGGAAACACAAGGATGATAGATAAATACTGTTCCCACAAGAAAATCACAGTTTAGAGACTAGGGTTGTGGTATAGAGACAAGCAGAAGAATCAACACTCATAAATTGATTATTGTTATAATAGTACACACAGGAAGCTACCAAAGGGAAAGAGGAATCATATGTCACTTAAATTTAATAAGGCGTGGAATATCTGTATGAGGAGGTGACATCTGAGTTAAGTCACTGACTATGGACCTAAAGCGAGATTGTTTTTCCAGCTCTAAAGGGAAACATTTTGGATATAGGCAATTTATAGGAGGAAGGCAATGAGAGCCAGACTTAAGAAAAATTGTGCTTAATGCCTTTCACTTCCTTTAAGAAACACCAATGGGAAAAACAGAATGCTTACCTATGGCTTATCAATGTGCTGGAATGCAAAATATGCGGTCCTGCCAGTAACAGACTTTGATGAAAGGATACCTCCTCTTTATTGAGAGTGGATTGTTCAACAGGCAATTGGAAATGGGGTTTTTTAAAACCTGTTCAATCCTTTGGCAGATACATTGAAAAATAAATTTTTATTTTATTTTCTATTCTCTTATGGATATTATAAAATACTATTTTATAATGTAATGTGTAGACACATCTAAAAGATATTTAGGGGAAGCTGGGATGGATCAGCAGGTTAAGCGCTTGCTTTTTAGCCCAGGGACAACGGATCGAATCCTGGCCCCGTTCCTCGTGGACCCACAGGCTGAACTGGGGTGTGTTTCCCATGCAGGGGGCCCCAGTTCAGCTTTCACTCTCCCGGTTAGGCCACTGGCTTGAGGGGTCATGTCTTCCATGTGGGAGGCCCCCAGCCTAGTTCCTGCCCTGAGCAGCCAATGCCCACCTGTGTAAAACAAAACCATGTGGAAAACTGATGATATACAACCACAGAGACTGCTCTGGGCCCTCCTCCTTCTTTCTGTCTCTCTCTGTCTCTGTCCCTCTCTGTCTCTGTCAAAAATAATAAAATAAATCTTAAAAAAATAAAAGATATTTAATAAAATTTGCTTAATATTAATATTTATATAAGAAAACCAGCCTTTGAGTTGGAAAAACTCTTATAAGATTAGTATCCTGGGAAAGCTGGGATGGCTCAGCGGGTAAAGCATTGGCTTTGAAGCCCCAGGGACTGAGGATCGAATCCTGGCCCCGGCCCAGGCGGACCCACATGCTGAACTGGGGTGTGCCCCCAGTTCAGTTCTTGCTGAAACCTATGTGGGAGGCTCCCAGCCCAGTTCCTGCCCTGCGCAGCCCTGTGCCCGCCTGTGGAGTGAAACTATATGGAAAACTAATGTCAACTATGGAGACTGCTCTGGGCCCTCCCCCTTCCCTCTGTCTCTGTTTCTCTCTGTCAAAAATCAATAAAATAAATCTTAAAAAAAAAAAATTAGTATCCTATAAATAGTTCAAATGCACAATTAATAACTTTTAGGTTTATCCAGAAGAAATGATACATGAAATAATATAAAAACCATGTGGAAAACTGATGACATACATCCACAGAGACTGTTCTAGGCCCTACCCCTTCTTTCTGTCTCTCTCTGTCTCTGTCTCTCTCTGTCTCTCTTTGTCTCTGTCAAAAATAATAACATAAATCTTAAAAAAATAAAATATATTTAATAAAATTTGCTGAATATTAATATTTATATAATATTATAGGGTAGGAAATCACTTTCTAACATCTACTGTACTACCTATATAACTGCCTACAGGTACTTAAAAGCGTTTGACTATGCATATTAAGGCCACTGCTCAAAAGAAATTCTGAGTCATGAATTTCCTCTGGAGGTATAAGAATATAATTTATAGTTGATGGTATTAAATAAGTCATATGTTATCTAGTTAAAAGAAAATGTATAAGAATAAAGTATCTGTCAAGACCTTCTCTTTAGCAGTAAAATACCAACTATTCTTTATTTAAAATAACTGCTGTGCACTGTGATAAATAATGTGCCTTTTGAACTACCAAAAATCCAGGTTTGCCTGGCCATAGTTTTACTGCCTTTGGTATTAATAGTAAGGGAAAATTAGTGACATATTTCCAATCCACATGTAACAGGCATAGATATAACATGATTTCTCTTGAGGTATAAAAACACATTGTCCTTGCTTGGTTTTATGACAATGCCAATTTATAATTTTATTAGTCCATTTTAGGAGTCAGCTCTATATACTTTATTTAGGAATTTTTTTTTTCTAGGATGACTGTATCTAAGTATGCTCTTTAAATTTTTCCCTCTCCTTTTTTCTTTTTCTGTCAAAAGCTATCAGTTTTAGGGATAGTGAGAATTAGAAGGGCTATCTATACTTAGTGAAATATCAGAAGCCTACTAATTCTATTTTAAAGATAACACTGATCACAGTGCTAACCACCTTTATCAAGTCTCTGTGCAGGAGAGAAGATAAAAATAGGTATGTTGTACTTTTAAAACAGCTGTTCCATTGAGATTGAATGATTATTTCCATATTAACATAAACCACTGTCAAGGGATTGCATATCAATGATTTTACAGTTATTGCTGAGTATTAGGAGACTGTTGTTGGGTGGGTGGAGGTGTGTGTGTGTGTGTGTGTGTGTGTGTATGTGTGTGTGTGTGTGTTTTGAAACCCAGGATAAATTGACAGCCTGAAATAGATCTAATTGACAGGATGACTGTTTTCAGCTAATGATTTGTTACATCAATGGACCTTACCCTGACCTCAATTACAGACATCAGCATTTACTGCAAAAGAAAACTCCATCTAAAAGTGGAGAGTAAGGTGAGGAAGGGGTTGGGGGAAAGCTAAGCAGATTGCCATCCCTAGTACTGAGCCAAAGATGCTGCTATAATTTTTAAAGTCAAACTTCTCTTCCTTATCACTGTATTTGATACGAAAAACAAATATTTTTCACTAGTCTGGCATTCTCAATGATAGTTTACCTCTCCACAAGTATGTTCATATAAATATTTATAGGAGTGTTCTTCTTACACAATTAAAGTAAATCAATTTCACAAACCATAAATGCCCACTATATGCCTGGCTACAGACATAAATAAGTCACAATTCGCAATCCTTATCCTCAAGAAAACAGCCAAGTATAGCAAATACATAATTGCAATATAGTATGATAAATGAAAAGAAGTGGGGAAAGCAGGATGGCTCAATGGGTTAAGCGCTTGCTTTGAAGCCCAACTTCGGCCCAGGCGGACCCACATGCTGAACTGGGGTGTGCTTCCCAAATGCGGTGAGGCCCCCAGTTCAGTTAAAAAAAAAAAAAAGAAGTGGATGGATACTGGAAACAATGGGAATAAAAAGAAGAATCGTTTTGTTTGAGTGAATGTGGAAAAGGCATTACAGAAAAGATAAATCCTGATCTAACGCAAAGAACCTTTTAAGCATTTAGATAAATAAGTCTTGAAATTTTTAGTCATTAAAGCAGTGTTCTGGAGAACTGTTCTCCAAAGATTTAGGTTTTTGTTTATTCTGCTTGTTGTAAGCCACAGGTAAGTAGTTAAATTTGCATTGCTAATCATCTTATTTCAAAATCTGCTGATATTTTAGTGTTGTTGTGTATGAGACGTGTGGGTTAGTCAGTTTTTAATGACTATTCGTTTTATTTAGATTTGGGTAGAGCCAAGGGACTGGTCCTTGATTGGTGAGTCTATTAGGAAATCAGTATTTTTTCACATACGAAACTTAAATATGGAGCTAACTTAAGAGTTTGCATTAATGTTGTTAATAGATATGCAATGTATAAAATTATTTTTAAAGGTACATTCCAGTGTGTGGCACCTTGTAAACACTCATAAATATAAATATTGAATGAGTCAAATTAAGATCAAAATTATACATGGCTACTCTGAATTGTGTTATGCTTTTGGATCAAGATAAAAACATTTTATATTTAATCCACTTTTAACATTTAAAAGACGAGACTTTAGCAAAGTTGTCCAACCTGTGAGCCCATGGCTGCAAGTGGCCCAGGATGGCTTTGAATGTGGTCCAACGCAAATTCATAAATTTCCTTAAAATATTTTGCAATTTTCTTGCAATCTAAAAAGAAACAACTCATTAGTTATTGTTAGTGTATTTTATGGGTGACCCAAGATAATTTACCATCATTACCAAGAAGCCCAGTTAACAAAACCTACCAACTGTGAGCTGCTGACACAATCATAGAAGTTTAGGGACTTTAACTTCAGCGATCTTTTCAAGTCCAACCTTATTTAGAAAACTCCAAATTATAAGACACGTAAAAGCAGAGTCCCTCTGATAAAGAGCAGTGTGGCTTGCTAGATAATGACTGTCATTACCTCCTGGCCTTTAAGGCTCCAAGGAAGATCAAGTGGAGGCTTCTATTGCCCTGCCTGCTTTCTTGTCTGCTTCCATCCTGTTTTTCTCCTTTCCTTTTGTTTTCCTCACTCCTCCGTTTTCTTATTTTACCCTTTACTTTTTTTCTCTGACTTCTTTGTTCCATCTATGTTTGTTTTGCTATATCATTACCTTTACTCTAATGACAATAGAAAAATATGCTTATTGAATGGGAGTGTTGAAGACCCAAATTACCTATAAACCTACATATCAATTATGTTTTTAATTATTTTACTTAAAATATTCAGAAAAAAATTACTTCTAGGTCACTATGCTGAGTTACCTATAAGCAATAATCCATAATATGAAATAGTAGCATGAATAAATAAGAGTGTACCAAACAGTTGATCTAATTTTGTACTAGGATATAAATATTTATTTTTCAAGTTTATATTATTTGGTGTTATATATTGATGAATTTTCTAGTCCCATCACTCACTTGGGGCAGGGGGAGACTATAAAATAAATATGAAGCATGCTAAATATAAATTTTCTTTGGAAAACAACAGTTTTTAGTTAAAAAATGGGGTAACCAAATTAAAATAGGTATATATATTGATATCAGTATTCTCTTTGCTACAGCCCAAAAGATTGCATCTAATTAAACAATTCATCTGTCTTATATAAGTATATACATAGACATTCAGAGAATGGCAAATTAATGTTCTTTTTAATCTTTATAAAAATAGCAATTAAAAACATATATGTAACTGTTAACTTTTTCATAGTCAATGTCCAAATGGTAGATTGGTATACAGCATTTGTTCAATATAGAGCTTATTTAAGGATGTTGCCTTTTTTTCCCCCTTTCCTTTCTTTTCCTTTCCCTTCCTTTCCTTTCTGTTTCTTTCTTCTTTTCTTTTGTTCTGTTTTCTTTTATTTTTTAATATTCTGAGATTTGAATTTTAAATAAACTTTTGTTTGTCAACTAGATAATAATTCATTAAAATGTTCTTGGAATTACTTGCTCTGAAATTATTTGTTTTTAAAACATAATTATTAAGTGTTTATGAGATGCTCATTATATAGCAGTTAATGTTCTGAGCACTTGTATTAACTCACTTAAAATTCATTATAGTGTGAAAAGGTTGATGCAATTAATATACCCATTTTTTCAGTTGAAGTTAAACGTTTCATTCAGCTCATAAATAAAGACGCACCACCATTGACTCTGGAGCCTATGATCTTAACCAAAACACTATAATGTGTGTGTGTATGTATGTATGGGCATATGTGTGTGTGTGTGTGTGTGTGTGTGTGTGTATTTTTAAAGATCTATTTTATTGTTTCAGAGAAGGTGAGAGAGATAGAGAGAAACTGGGGTGGGGAGGTGAAGCAGTCTCCATAGTTTTACATCATTCGTTTTTTACATAGTTTCATTCCACACAGGTAGATTTGGGGCCACACAGAGTAAAACCGAACTTGGGGCCTCCCTCATGGGAAGCAGGAACCTTTGCCACCATCCTGGTGGTTAACAGTTGTGCTGCAGTTCTACATATGGGATTGTATGGGCTAGGACCCACAATTCAATCCCTAGACCTTCAGGTTGCAAGGCAAGTGCTCAACTTGTTGAGGTACCCTGGCATTCCTATAATGTATATCTAAAGTCACACTTTAGCAGTTTGACTGTTACTATTCTTTATGATAACAATATATTTAAAAGCAGAAATCAACTAGATTTTTCACTCTGCTAGTGAAAAAAAAAGATATATATATAATTTCAAAATAAGGTAAAATAGTATATTTTTTGAACTTTTGTTATATGTCAGCCATTATGGTAGATTCTCTATGTTTTACCTTTGCATTTGACATGCTGTACCCTCCCCCCAACCCCCACCTCGCTGTGAGTATTGGCATTCTAATAGCAAAGAAAATGAATATGGAAAAGGTTAAAGAATTTTTTCCAGGATGAATAAGTAGAATTTATTTGACATCAAAATCATTTTTGCTCAAAAATATACTATTTCTCAAAATAACTGGAGACTGGAGTACTCCATGAGGAAATTCCCTAAGAAATGAGATTAGATGACTTCAATAAATTCCATTGACTCCAAAATATCTCTTTCAGTAAAATACCATAATATTTAAAACTCATAAGGAAAATTTGATATGAAAATATTCATCAAGTCTCCAAATATTAGGATCATATTATAAATCAGTTTGGCAGATCAGGGTCTCTAAGCCTTGAGACTGCGTCTAGGTTACTATAGACAATTGAGTCCAGTGTTTTGCAAAGAGTAGTAAACAAAAAAATTGTGGTACATAAAGTACATTAAATAGCACTGAATCCTTGTGTGAAAGTTCTTACTTCTGATTTAATCAAAGAGAAAGTCTCAGCATGATTTCTCTATATCTTTAATAACTCTTGTCAGTCTCTTTTTCTAAAGAAAATAAGAAAGCCTGAGGTTCTGAGTCTTTGGCAGTCATACTTTTTCTTTGTGTTCATGTTTTATTATTTTATACTTATGTTGGAGATATTGGAATTTCATTTTTGGTAGTATTCTTTAACTTTTAAAATATTTATTTATGTAGAAATATGACAATAAAATTTAAAAGAAAGTAAGAGAACAGTTTCATGTGAGTAGCACAAAAATTATATGAGAGCTTAATATTGACTAAAGCTGTAAAACATTGTTTTAAACTAATATTTTTATTTCACACACACAAAAAAAACAAAACAGAAAACTCAGAGAATTAAATCATTTGCACTGCATTGCACAATTAGAGAATTTAGAACCTAGGTTTTCTGTTTTCCTTATTTATTTAAAATAAGCAGTGTGTAAAAATGAGTCATGAATATGTATGTTTTATGTAGAAAAGACAAAGCAAGGGCAAAAATAATGTCAAACTTATATGGAGGGTATGCAAAAGACAGCTTGGGGAGTAGATCAAAATGCTTTATGTGACATCATTCAATATACAAAATGGTTAGTCAGGAAGGATCAGTGAAATGTCAAGTAGCTCTAGTCAAGATAAAATCTAATAACTGAGAGGTTGGTTGATAAGTTTTAACCCTCCCAAGACAAATCACCCAAACATATTAGCATTTTAATAAAAGAGTCTGAGAAGTAAAAAGCACTCAAGACCAAAAGAATGAAGTCTTAAAGAAAGAAAGACAAGCAATGTGTTCTGGGGCCATGTTAGTATTGTCTATATGACACTTTAATACTCTAGGTTGTGCTTGACATAACCTAGGTAAGAAACATCATAAATGAATAAGGTCATAAAAAGAATCAGGGGAGATTTTGGAGAAAGCCATGACTCCAGAAGTGTACCACCTATACCTGTATATCTTTCTATTTCTATCACTGGGCGATTAAACCTGTTACTTATCTGCAATTTGAGAACTCGAAGTATAATTGAACAGCATGGATTATCTGCTGGGATAGTAGCATCATTTTCTAACAAAATGGAAATGTCCAATAGAATAAAATGACCTTAGAAGTTCTGCCAATTTTCTACCAAATACAGAAAATCCTCTCTTTCCCCCGCCCCCCACCTTGATTCCCCCTTGATTGAGGATCCACGGTAGGAAGAGAGTAGAATCTGAACTAAGAAAGGCAGTGTGCAGTAGAATGGGTCTGAGATTAGGAGATAGAGAGATCTGGATTCAAGTCTTAAGTATAATCAATTTTTTGTTGTTGGTTGTCTTTAGCAGATTCTGTCCTCTGTAAAATATTGATAATAATGACAATGTTATTGGATTGTTGTGAATATATGTGAAACACTAAGGGAAGGTAAGAAAACTAATGAACATTAATTGGTGCCTACAATGTGCTAGACTCTTTAAATTTATGTTTTCTTTCTTGTTGCTTTACGGAGCCAAATGCTCAGTGCCTAGAAAATACAAGGTGTTCAATTAAGAGCTCCTGTCCATTTTCCCCATCTAACAAGGCACCTCATTATATTGTTAGAATGCTCTAATTGTAAGCAAATATATATATATAATTTTTTTTAAGCCAAAACAAACTCCTTTTAACTTCTGCCTAATTCTTCTGGAACAACTCAAAACTAGGACACTCCCTTTCCTATGAGAGCCCTTCAAATATCTGAAAACAATTACCATGTTTCCCTTTAGAACTCTCCTCACTAGAGTCAACACACCCACTTCTTTCAACCATTACTTTTGAGACATGGCTTTCTGGAAACATATTGTCCCAAATTCCTATTATAAGCACAATCTAAGTCAGTCAATTCTATCCTTAAATGTAAGCTCTCTATCTGAACATAATAATCCAAATGTAGTCTGAGAAAAGCTGTTGAACTATGCTGAGTAGTTTACTAACCAATCAATTAGACCATCCTTTTAGCAGCATTTGTACCAGCAGCATATTTGATTTTTTCACATGTATATTTGACGGTGAGGTGGAGGCTGTTACACAAGACATGATTAAACAATAAAAAATCAGCAAAGACTAGATTCATTTTTGTTTGAAAACATATTTGTACAATATGTTGTGAGGTTCTCTTTCAGTTAGCCACAGATACTGTGTGAATTCTACAATGAGGATGTAGATGACATTAATTGGGTTTAGTTATCTGTAAGCTTAAAACTTTCTTATGAGATCTTAAGTGAGTCTCTTCAGAACGTTCTGAGTTTAGGTTCTGTCAGCTACTGACACATGCCCCTGAGCAAATCAGTTAACCTTTCTGTGCTTGGGACTCTCATCAGTAAAATAAAATTGTCTGAAGACTTTGCAGGGATGGTAAGAATCATTCAATTAAAAAGACAAACTGTGCAAAACATGAATATACGGAGGCAAAAGGTGCCTTATAAATCTTGAATGGAGAGTCAAAGGTTTTTAAGGTGAAGCTATCTCACGCAAAAGATTAAAAATCTGAGCAATTTGCAAAGCCCTGTGGAGTCCTTTTAATACATACTTTATTTATTTGCATATTCCTAGATTTTTGGTTTCTCAGCTCACCATATGCACCCTGTCCCTAGACTTTTATTTATTGCTTGCTTCTCCGCTTTCCTTTTACCATATTTCTTTTTACTTGTATCATGTTGTTTATTTGTGACTCCACTTCCATAGGAAGGATACTGAGTGGCTGACCCCATGAATACTGACAGCTTTCCAACAACCTCCTTCACGGAGAATAATAAAGCAGATGCTGCTGTTACTGTTTCACTGAAACAGACTGAGAAGTGGGGCCTACGCCCAACTGAGTCACATTCTATTGACAACCAGTAAGTCCTTTAACTTGATAAGGAGGAAAATCCAAATGGGACTTACCCAAAGCAGAGTTAATTTTATGTGAATTTTACCATCAGGATTGCTTTAAAATTAGTTCCTTCAATAAAAAAGCAGCTCCCCATCCTGATTCTCAAAGGAATTATAATCAACAAAAGGTTAAACCAAGCTCTTCAGGGGACTGCATCTCTTTAGGGGGAAAAAATAGGTTATTGCCAAAAAAAGGCTTAAGCACAACCAATCATTTGCTGAGCTTAACATCATGTTTGGTGAACCTAATTATGAAGTTTGAAATAAATGCATCAGTCACCTGTAAATTTGAAAAAAAAAGAAAAAGTTTTTTTTATACTGATAAATGCTTTACCAACACTTCCATTCTCTGGTATGCTCCTCACCAAACATCCCACTGAGCTCTGACAGTGCACCTTAGTTAGAATGCAAAGCCTATTTCCTTGTGAAGGTTTTCCTGAAAATTTGATAGAACCTCAAGAAAACATCCACCGGATATCATTGACAAGAACTGGCTCTCCTTCCTTTGTCCCTGTTATATCCAGGATAACACATCTGCTCAAGTGCCTAGATCTGAGATCGCAGAATCTTTTTTCTATTAATACTTTTTCACCCACTGCCTCAATATTCAACTGGTCATTAAGTTCTATTAATCTCTCCTTACAACGCTTCCTGCATGCATCTCATGCTTTCAACTGTCACTGCAACCTACTGGTTAGAGGCTCTCATCAACTGAATGTTTCAAATTGAAATAACCCCATACTGCCATAAGATTATATTCCCCAATACTTTCACATTAATAACCTGTCGTGTCTTAAAGGCTCACCACAATTTGGCCCTGACCTCCCTTTTCTACTTTAATGTCCTACCACCTCCTCATTTCTGGGGCATCTCAACCTTCCTCCCCCCAACCCCTCTGTAAATTAATCCTTCCTCTTTTTGCTCTTTGCTTGCCTCCACATTTGTATAGTGAATTTAAGGTTAAGATTTTCCAAGTGAAAGTGCAGCTAGAATTCCTTCTCCATCGCCTCAATTATTATATATAACCCATATTCGTTTTCTAAACCTAACTTAGGCCTTATTTCCTCTATGACATTTTTTTTCTTAAAACTTTATTTATTTATTTAAATTTTGAGTTTAGGCTTACAACAAAATTGAAAAGATAGAGGTTTCTTTCTTTTTTTTTTTTTTTAAAG
>PVKE010016273.1:0-32214 GCA_004027555.1 Craseonycteris thonglongyai
AAAAGCTGTTCACAACATCCTATGTCATGAGGAAATTGTAAAGTAACAGTGAGATCCCCCTACACATCTATTAGAATGGCTGATATTGAAAACACTGGTAAAGCCAAATGCTGTTGAGGATGTGGAGCAACAGAAACTCTTATACATTGCTGCTGGGAATGCAAAGTACAGCCACTTTGGAAGACAGCTTGACAGTTTCTTAAAAAACTAAACATACTCTCACCATATGATCCAGTACTTGTGCTACTTGCTACTTATCCAAATGAATTGAAAACTTATGTTCACACAAAAACCTGCAAAGGGATGTTTATAGTAGCTTTATTTATAGTTGCCCAAACCTGGAAGCAACCTAGATATCCTTCAATAGGTGATGGATAAATAAACTGTGGTACATCCAGACAGTGGAATATTATTCAACACTAAAAAGAAATGAGCCATCAAGCCATGAAAAAACATAGAGGAAACATAAATGAGTATAGTGAAAGACACCAATCTGAAAAGTACATACTGGGTAATTCCCAGTGTATGATATTCTGGACAAGGCAAAACTTTGGAGACAGTAAAAAATCAATGGTTGTCAGGGGTTAAGGGGAAGATAGAGATGAATAGGCAGAGCATGGAGGATATTTAGGACATGAAACTACTCTGTAGGACACTATAATAATGGTTAAATGTCTAAACCCACAGAATGAACGACACTAAGAGTGAACCCTAATGTAAACTATGAGCTTTGGAGGGGAAGGACGTCATACAGTTTCATGCATTGTAACAAAGGTGCCTCCATGGTGCGGGGGTTTTGATTGTGGGGGAGTTTGGGCACATGTAGTGGCCAGGAATACATATGAACTTTCTATACGTTCCCCTCACTTTTGCTATGACCCTAAAACTGCTCCAAAAAATAATGTTTCTTCATTTAAAGAAGGAGAAAGGAGAGGAGAGAGAGAGAGAGAGAGAGAGACAGAGAGACAGAGAGAAAGAGAGAGAGAGAGAACAAGAGAGAACTTAACATCCCACATTCCTTGGGATGGCTATTATCAAAACACAAATTAACAGACCTTGGCAAGAATGTCGAGAAAGTGGAACCCTCTGTGCGTCACTGGTGGGAATGTTAAATGATGAAGCTGCTGTGGAAAACAGTGTGATAATTTCTCAAAAAATTAAAAATAGAATTACCATGTGAACCAGCAATTTTACTTCTGGGTTTATACCCAAAAGAATTGAAAGCAGATACTTGAACAGATACTTGTACAGCTATGTTCACAGTTGCATAGTTCACCACAACCAAAAAGTGGAAGCAACCCAAGAGTCTAACAGATAGACGAAGAAACGAAATGTTGTATATACATACAATGGAATTATTATTCAGCCTTACAAAGAAAGGGAATTCGGATACATGTTACAAAACAGATGAACCTTAAAGACATAATCTAAATGATATGTTAGTCACAAAAGAACAAATACTCTATGATTCCACTAACCTGAGGTACCTAGACCACTTAAATTAAAACAGAAAGTAGAACAGTGGTTGCCAGGGGCCGGGGGTAGGGTAGAAAGCAGAGTTATTGTTTAATGAGTATAGAGTGTCATATTGGAAGATAAAAAGAGTTCTGTAGATGGATGGTACTGATGCATGCTCAACAATGTCAATGTATTTAACACCACTGAACTGTACACTTAAAAATGGTTAAACTGAGGATGCAATTGTCAGGTCTGGAGTTAGATTCCTGGCCCATGCAACCCCATATGCTGAACTGGGGCACAACTGGTAACCGCCAGAATGGCTCAGTGGCAAAAGTGCTCACCTCTCATGCAGTAATTCCCCGGCTTAGTTCCTGCCCCACATGGTCTCACATCCACCTGTGTGGAATGAAAGCACGTCACAACTAATGATGTACAACTATGGAGACTGCTCTGCACCCTCCCCCCTTCTCTCTCTCTCTCTCTCAACTTCTCTCAAACAATAAGTAAAAATAATTAAAAAAAAAAAATTAAGCTGGTGAATTTTATCTTATGTATATTTTACCACAATTTAAAATGTTTTAAAAATAAATAAGACCTTTAATGTTCCCTTCTAAGGTATAAATGACAGTTATGATGTATATCTTATATTCTAGCCAAAACAACCTATAATTTTTATTAAAATAAAAAATACTCTTTAAGTACATGAAAAAAAATTATTATAGATCCTTTACTTCTTGGCCCATGACTTGTAAAGTGACAGAATAGAAGTTTATGGCCTCATATCTGAAGCAGTGCCCAATACGTTGACTGAGTCTAGTCAAACAGACAATTTTCATATTCCTTCGCCAGCAGCTGACTTGGTGCCGTCTGACTTCTGCTGCCAGAAGGAGACAACGTAGAATTTTCCACAGAAAGCCTATTCACCATGAGTATTGGCATGCGCCATTCGATTTTTATGATTGGACCATATGAAAGTAAAGACAATATACAATTGCCCAAGGTTTGGGGTGCAACTGTCCAGGCCCACCACCAAGGTCTTTATTCTGGTGGAATAATAACCCTTAGCAGTCCTTAGAAAAAGTACATTGGCTTAGGAAAAAAATAAAACAAAACAGAACATTAATACTGCAGAGAACCTTTCCTTTTTCAAAATTTCTCCTGATAAAAGTTCACAAAAAACTCCAAAACACAGCTGCCAATGAGATAATACTCATAACAATGATGACGATGGTGATAGCAATGCAGTTACCAAGTTTGAGTGTCTTTTCTGTGCCAGGGACTGAAGGCGGTACTTTATATGTGTAGAAGATTTCATTTCATTGCCCCAATAACATTTCCAAGTAAATAAATTCTTTTAAATCTCACTTTTAAAAATGAAGAAATCAAGATTCAGAGAAATGAGGTAATTTGCCCAAGGTAAAGAGACAAAGCTGGGATTTGAATCTAGATCTCTCTAACTACAAAAACTACGTTCTTTCCTCTGTACTACATCGCCTTTCCTGACAGAGTACTTCCACGTCTCGGATGAGTACTATTATCTTGCCAGGCCTCGTGATGGTCATTGGCTAAGGAGTGATTGCCTTGGTTTCTAGGCTGGAAGTTGTGGCTCAGATGGAGCCCTGGGGGACAGAAAGGAGAGAGGAATTCTGGACATTACTTGCCCTGAGCAGCCCTTCCAACTTGCAAAGCCATCTATGGAATCTTGTAATAACAATAGCATTTATTTTTCAAGCAATGCTAGACCAGCACTCTAGAGAAAGCTTCCCATGCTTTGTCTCTCATCCTTACAGCAATTCCTTAAAGCAGGTATGGTATCCTCATTTTACAATAAAACTCAGAAAGGTAATGAGCTGCTAAGGCAAAACACTAGTCAGTGACTTTCCTCTTCATACTGTGGTACCTCCAGGCCAGAACCCAGAGACAGTCTACATAGGAGAGGAAAGCAGAGGATGAGGAGATCGTAAATGAGCTTGTGATCCACAAGGCAGGCAATCTGAGAAAATTAAATACTGGAGTGTGATGTGGGGCAATGATTATAGAGACAGACCATCACCATCTTAAATTTTCTACAAAAAAATTACTATGAAAAGAACTATGTAAACAAATAGCATGGGTCATTGTTCCTGGAAAAATCTGCTTTGAATCTATACTTGAAAGCACTGAGGTTATTGATTCACCCATATTCAATGCATATTACTAAACACACAACTCTAATTTATTGCTTCTGAAACAGCCCCTCGGAGCCTGATTCTCCAGCCATTGGCTTTGGTGAAAGATTCTCTTGGACCATGTATGAACGTTGCAGGTAGTGTTATGGGAAAGATTTTGTTGACCAGACTCTCACAGGAGCGCGGCATTGTTATATGAAATCTTTAAACATGTTTCTTAGCTCCATTGCCCCACCCCTTGCATCTTTCCCTCCACTTCGTACTTTGGATGTTAAAATTTTACACACACAGCTCTAATAATCTAATAACGTGTTTGGGTTAATGTACCTTGGCTCTTGAACTCCAGGGCAATGTCCTGAACCCCATCTATTAATCTAACTCTGAAAGGGGTTCATGATAGAGTAGTTACAATAATCCCTTCCACTGGGGATTAAGGAAAAATTACAAGACTAAGAATAGCTGCACACATAAATAAAACACAGCTTCTTCCCATCTGTCAGAAGATGGGGCAACTACATGGGCCTGCTCGCTGCTCACATGGTGCCCACAACTTCTGCTTGGCCTGGGAAAGGGCTCTTAATAACGAATGTTGGAGCTGCTCAGCCAGAAAGTGCTTCGTAAATAACCTCCTGTCAATAGCGGTTTGAATTAAGACCAAGTTCTAAATGCAATAGTTTTCCATTGATTGGCATTGAGCCCACCCTTTCTACCTGCGCTGGCCTCCTTAGGCAGGGCCTCACTGAGCCTCTCTGGGGTGGGGTGGGGGTTCCACCCAATTTATGATAGGCTGAATTGTGCCTCCACAGAATTCATAGGTGACATTTCCAACTCGCAGCACTCCGAAGGTGACTGTACTTGGAGATATGGTCTTTACAAAGGTAAGGTAGAATGAGGCAGTATGAGTGGGCCCTAGTGTGACATAACTGGAATCTTTTTAAGCAGAGGAGACTGGGACACAGACACACATAAAAGGAAGACACTGGAAGAAGACAGCCATCTGCGAGTCAAGGGGCGAGGCCCTCAGAAGAAACCAACCCTGCTGACTCCTGGATCTCAGACTTCTAGCTTCCGAACAGGAAGCAAATGATGTTCTGTTGTTGAAGTCACCCGGTCAGTGGTCCTTGGTTATGGCAGCCCTAACAAACAATTTTACTCGTCTGCAAAGAACAGGCCTTCAATATAGACTGGGAGGGATGAGACCTGTTATTTAGCTTTGCCGACAGGCCGCACACTTACCCATGAGATCTCATTTAATCTGCACAACTGCTGGGGACACTCTTATTACTACTTCCCTAATGGTGGGCCTTCTTTACTGAGGGTTTCTGAGCGAGTGCTTTTTCAATAGTTGCATATTTTTGAATCAATTATAAGTACACTGTGAATCTCACTTGTAGTAGAAGGGTAGGGAAACAATGAACTGGAGACTAAGAATGGAGAAGAGAAGTTGTGAGCCCAAGTCCAGGAGAATCTGGTCAAGGTCGCGCAGTATTTCCCCCAGAAGAGTCTCTGCCCACAAACCCAGAACACTGACTTTTCCCCCACGGCTAGTAAACACTACGAAACTCATGCACAGACCCGGTAGGAATTCATGGGCCCCAGCTTTCAAACCGCTAGAGTACAAGTTTTCAATGAAGTCTTGGTAGAGATAAGATGATGGAGGAGAAGGAAGAAGGAGAAGAGGGAAGGAAGAAGAGAGGAAGTAGGAGGAAGAAAGAATGAATGAGAGCACAGAGGAGGGAAGAGAGGAGAGAAGGGAGGGGAAGAAGGAAGGGGAAAATAAGGAAGAGGGGAGAAGAGCAGAATGGGAGTGAGGATAAAAAGGAGGACAATAGAGGAGGCGGGGAGGACAGAGGAGGAGAGGACAAGAGGAGGGACACTGGGGGCATTAGAAGAGGGAGGAAGAGGGAGGCAAGAAGGAGGGGCTCTGCCTGTGGCTGGTCCAGGCCAGGCTGACGCCAAATGATCTGGCAGCTGGAAAAGCCAAGTGCTAACCCAGAAAGGCAGTCTTGTCCTTGCAGGCCCTGCTCTGGCTAATTTTAGCACCTATTACCTGCAAGCATGCAAAATAAATATTGAAACATCTCACTGAAATGGTGAAGGAGGGAATATCCTAAAGAGTTCCTTCCTAGTGCTCATGGAAATTATTAGCATGAAATCCACAGGTATTACCACAGATGTAATTTGTCGTAATTCCTTAAGTGGGATTTCTTTCTTGTTGAATTTTAAGGAATGATGTAAAAATACATGTAAGGACTTTTGAATATTTCCTCCTGATCTTGTTCCCTCAAATCCTCTGGTTTCTTTCTCTAACTGATCATCCACAAGGGGATGGAGGAGTGAGCAGTGGATCTCGAGGGAGTATAGATTTTTATTAGCAAGTCACTTAAAACATTGTTTTATATGAATGTAAATATGAATATATTATGGAATAGAATGCAAAATTTTATACACCCAGAATTTATCTTGGACAAGTTACTTTAATTCTATTAGTCTCAATTTTTAAATCTGTAAAAGAATCTATTAAGAACAACCAAGGAGTGAGGCAACACATGTAAACCCCTAGTATTTAGCAGGTGATTAAAAAAATCATACTAGGTTCCTTTTCTTCCTCCATTGGCAGCTAGCCTTCCTCTGAGTTCCCACACTTCTCCCTTTTCTACCATCTCACAAATATTTGCTCGTAATCATATATCGATATTTCCAATTTCTGGGAAGCAGGGATCACATATCCTGCTCCTTTGTAACTCTCAGGTCTCAGCACCATGCTGGAATAGAGTAGGTGCTCATTAAACAGTGGCAAATGAATCAACCAAACATTTCTTTTTCAAACACTCCTGTGATGCCCTGTGACAGCTCTTGTAATATTAATTATTAGCTCTCTTCTCCCTCCTAGAAAGAGAATCCCTTGGAGTCTGAAGTCTTCCCTGTGTAAGTAGTGCCTGTATAAGAAGTTGGAGGGCCTAACAAATATTTGCAAAATGGATTGTACCTTGATTTGAAATAGAACCAAAGCTAATATTGATTGGGCTTCACAGTGGGCATGAATATTAGAAGAGAGAGGCCTCAGTATATAACAGCAGAAATCAGTCTCACTGGTTTTAGCCAAGTCTTGTCCAGGCAGTCTCAATGGAAGAGGCCTGTTTCCTGGTGGCAGGTCACAGGGCACTGTGGCATCTCCAGGCCACTGGTGGTCAGAGGAAATGCTTCAGGGGCAGTGGGTCACCCATTGTAATGGAGTCCGGCTTCCCCACACCTAGCAGGGTTTAGTGATGGTTTCCAGTCAGCTGAAATGGCGCCCCCTTCCACAGCCTCCTAGAGCCTTCAGTTCAGACAACGTTGATCTCACTCTTCTCTGTGCTCCTACTGTATGTAGCTTGAGAGAAAAAGTCCTGTAGCTATTCCCATTACAGGAGAGTTCACTGTTGGCATGTTTGTCTTTGCATGTTTGCCACCAGGGCATTTAAAAAGATGGTCATGTTTTCCTGTTCGGCACAAGCTCCCATTTCCACCTCTTGCCAGCGACCAGCTAAAAGTTCCATGGCACTGAGTTTACCTCACTGGCCTTAGTTTCTGCATGTGTAAGTGGGCATAAGAATGCCTGCCTTACAGTTGGCAAGAGGCTTACGTGGGATAAAGTGTGTAAAGTGCTTAGCACAAGGTCTTGTGCATAGTAGGTATCCCATATGTGATAATCCCACCCCCCTTTTACCCCCTTTCTTTGCCCTCTTTGGAAGGCAGAGCCAAGACTTTTCTTTAAGACACTCAAGGACCTTATACAGAGCCTGGCGAAGGGTAAATGCTCAGTATTTATTTTTAGAATGAATGAATGAATGAATGAATGAATGTCAGACTTCCCACAATGGTAGCCCTCAATCCTTCCCACCAAGCATCGTAAAGACCCTAATACAGACTGCCCCCCAAACAAAAATTCAGTCTGTGGTGGAATATGGAAGGAATCACATAAAAGTGTAAATAATCTGAACAGGTGGTGCAATTCTAGGAGCATTTTTTTCATGTTGCAAAGCAGGTTTAATTATAATTATAGTTTAAAAAAAGCTTTCAGTACAGAGTCTGAGTCAGAGTGTTTCAGAAAAAGTTTTGGAGAATAATCCAGAGGAGACAGTAATGTTCTTTCAGAAAGACAAAGTGGTGACAAACTTTCACAGCCGTCAGCCCCAAGTTTCTCACTTATGATTCTTCCTAAGCAGGGTCAGCGGTCAGGGATATTGCGGAAGCTTCCAGGAGCCACACAAGCTGCCTCAGATCTGCTCATTCTCCTCACCCCTCCCAGCTCCTGGGACATCCTGGCCTGAGCAGTGAGAGGGCTGGATTCGAGGGCCCGTGAGGTGAGTTTCCTACCCGCTGCCCCACCCTGAACACCAAGGCGGCGGTTCCCTGTGGGATGAAAAGGCCCCAGAACAATGGGAACCACTTGCTGAGCAGCCCTGGCTACCCTCACTGTAGAGGCTGGAAACCCGGAGGAGCGCAGAGGCTGAGGGCAGGTTAAGTGGCAGGGCAGGCTGGGGCCGGGGCTCCTGCCCTGTGAAATGCGGATTCCCTCAGGGCAGCTTAGGTTTGAGAGGTTTAGGGTGGCCAGATCTTTTCTGGACTTAGACTCTGTTCTTCTTTCCCCGAGGCCCTAGGGGGCTGTCTGGTGTGGTGCATGGGGCGCTGGGCAGAGAGTCAGGACACAAGGGTTAGAGACCCAGCCGCCCTGCCCGTCCTGCTGTGTGAGGCTGGACAATCACCGTCTCCTTTCATCTTCAGTTTCTTCCGTTAGTGAATGGGTGCGCAGGGTGACTTCTGTGTGAAATGCTCCACGTTATCTGTCCAGCAAGTGGCCACCAGCACCATCACTTGTTCTCACAGGGGCTCTCCTCTCCCTACTTTGCAGGAAAACGAAAGCTCACAGAGGTCAGTGGGGAATCAACCTGTCAAGGTCACAGAGCTAGAAAGCGGCCACTCGGTGGGTTGCATGAGGGACAGGAAGGATGGGAGCGCTGGGAGCATCGGGGCAGCCTGGCGGGTGAGGCGTCCAGAGGGGGACACGATGGATGGACAGCAGGAGGCAAGCCGCAGGTCCCCGCTGAGTGCAGAGCCCAGCCCGACTAGCCCAGCCTGGAGTCTAGGCCATGCTGCTGTGTGATGCTTGGTAAAACCACTGTGTCTCTGAGCTTCAGTTTTCCTCATATTGAAAACAGGGATAACAAGCACTCCTCGGCCCATCTCGCAGGCCTCGTGAAAAGATCCAATGAGAAAAAGGGTCTGAAAGCTGTGGCTTAAAGTTCTCAAAAGCCCGCGTCTCACCACTTAGTTTCTGTGAGATCAGGGTCCTGCCCCTGGCACCCCAGGGTTGTTGTGGGGGTAGTGGGGACAGTGACTGAGGATTCAGTCTGTCACTGGTGCTCTGTTACTGACAGCCTAGCCTTTGCTGTCATGAACACACACTGCAACGGTCTGTGTACAGGTCAGGAACCATTCTCCAGGTTTCCTGAGGACCGTGTCTAGGGACATGCGTTCTGTTCCTAACGGCCTGGGTCACCCCTGTTCCTGGGCTTCTGCTCCTGCCATGCTGCTCAGCAAACAGAAGTCTCGAGAGGCTAGAAGGCTCCCTTCTCTCTTCTCCTCCGGACCTGGGGAGTTTTGACTCTCCGCTGTGACAGGCCTGACCCACAGCCTACCTTACCCACATTTCCAGAACCTCCCAACCAGTCTCAGGGAAACAGCCTGGTGCGGGAATGGGCACGCTGCCTCCCCCAGGGCCAGGTTCCGGGGCGCCACGGGCAAGGGTGATGCGTTTTCAGCAGAGAGCAAAATGGCTCTGAGTCCTCAACGCTCCCTGCCCACTGCAGACCCTTTCCCTGGTGCTTCTCCCTGTGCCAACTAGAAAACGGCACGGGTTCCCTCAGAGGCAGAGGTGTGACTGAAAATGGGCTGTGTCTGTCCCCAGCAGCTCAGCACAGTTTCCTGAGAGTAGGTGAGGGTCACACCAAATGGTCTGAGAGGTGTTTCCTCACAAAATATCACAGCCAGCTGAGAGGGGAGGGAACCTGCAAAGGGGAGAGAGTGAGGCAGGGAAGGCAGGGAGCAGAGGCTCTCAGCCAGGTCAAGGTCACGCATTAGAATCCCCTGGGAGCTGTGACAATGTAACAAGCACCCCAGCTGGGCACACCCAGGCATAAGCATTCTTTAAAGCTCCTCACAGAACCTTCTGCCTAACAGGTGCCCTTTCCTTACACTGATCTTCGCAGGCACATCACCGTGGGAGCATTAGTCCTGGGCTGGGGTTTCAAATAGGTTCATCTGACCCCAGGGTCCAGATTTCAAACCACCAAACAGCCTCCCAGGGATCCATCGGGAATCCAGGTTCAACACTTGCCTTCCGCCTTCATAGCAAACTATTTCTATGTAGTCCCCGCCCCTTCCCACAGCCTCCTGGATTTCATTTTCTTTCCCACTTGGCATTTTGTTTTGATGTTCAGGGCATGAAGGGCCAATAGCTTCCTCCAAGCGATTTCTCCTCGAAGCAGGGAAATCACATAGCAATTTGGGAGCCATTTAAAATGCATTGTTTTGCTGGGGGACCCTGGGGTGGGGGACTCCTCCTCTCTCTCCTATCCGCTAGCACAGTGTGGAGAGGCAGGGCTTCCATCCGGATGCTTTGCTCCAGTCTCCTGAGTCATGGGGCCAGAGCCCTTTCACTTGTGTTGTGCTCTGTGTGGAGGGACAGGAGCTGACAGGCCGCAGATTGTGTGGAGCATCAGGAGCACAGACACCCGAGTCTGGCCCTGGGCTCTGCCCCAGCCCTGCCGTGTGATCTTGGCTAGGCACTAAACCCGAGCACCCTCCTCTGAAAACGGGCACATACCCACCACCTCCCAGTTTATGAGCATTCAGGAGGATTAGGTCAGAGGAGACTGCACACTGCCCTACACAGGGCTTACTCAAAAAAAAGGTAGCCCTGTCAGTAATCACGGAAGATGATGAATCAGCCGCTGCCCGCATCTCTGGCTTCTGCCAGGCCGGGCCCTCCCATGGGCTGCAACGTGTAGGTAAGGTGACCAGACGTCCCGCTTTTGGCGGGACAGTCCCAATTTTTGGAAAGAATGCACGGCAAGCTAGGGAACGGCGGGAGACAGACCAAATTTTTAATCAAGAACCCCCTCCCCCACCACCACCCTTCCCCCGGTCAAGGTGTCCCGCTTTACCAATGTTAAAATCTGGTCACCTTAGTAGAGGAACTGCTCACTGAGCAGTGGGGAGCACTGGGTGTTCAAAACTCTTCCCTCCGGATGGCGTGGGAAGGATCAGGTGCAGGGAACAGAAAGTGTAAGAAGTGCTGAAGTCCAGGCCTCACCATCAGGAGTTCTGGCTCCACTGGCCCAGGCCGGACGAGGCTGAGATGTTGCTGAAGCTCCCAGGTGGTCCCAGGGAGCAGCCAGGGCTCACCTCTGCTTAATTCTCCCTTCCACTCTTTCCTTCTCAGGGTCTCAGTTTCCATGCCTCTCAAATGGGTGATGTCATGTGAGCAGACACTCTCCAGACTGCTCAGAGCGACACAAATGTGCTCACAGTGAAGTGGGATGAGTTGATGGGAACAGACCCCACCTGTTTCAGTCACACCGGGCCTCCTGGGGGTGGGGGTGGGGGGGCAGTACCAGCCCATTTTCCAGCCCTGTTTCCACACACATTACGGACAAGTATTTGTCGAGCATCTGCTCTGTGTCAGGCACTGAGCTGACATGGTGGTGCCCTGCCCTCGGAGCTGCCATTCTGAGTGCAGTGGCTGAGGTGGGGCCTTGGAAGAGGAGCACAGGTCACAGGAGGAAGGACAGCAGGGCACTGGCATGGGCTGGGGAAATCAGAGCATCCCTCTGAGGAAGTGACAATAAAACTGAAACCAGAAGGATGACACTAGGAGGAGGGAGCCGGGAGAAGAGGGGGCAGAGTTTGCAGGAGCCCCTGACACCAGAGAGGGCTTGGTCCTCAGAGGAACCGAAAGATAGCCAGTGCGGATGGCCAGTGCGGATGGCACGAAGGGAGAGGGGAATGGGTCAGGGCTCCTTGGCGGTTAGGAGCCAGGCCACTGGACCGGAATGCCAGGGTTCAAATCCTGCCTCCATCACTTATGTGCTCTGTGATTTTACGTTATATACTTAATCTCTCTGTGTGCTCCACTACCCCTGTCTCCAAACTGAAGACAATGATAATAATACCTACCTCCAAGAGTTTTTGTGAAGACTAAGTTAAATTAGTTAATTCATGTAAACCCCTTAGAAGAATGCCTGGAACATACTGAGTAGCATATAAACATTTGTAATCATTATTATTCTGTACCAGGCATTGTTTCAGCCCACTCATCTGCCAAATAGAAATCATAATGTGTCTAACTCTCAATGTATTGTGAAGACTAAATGAGAAAGTATAGGAGAAATGCTCACAGCAGTACCTGATAATACAGGCAGTACAAGGTCACCATGACCATTGCTGATCATTATGTGTGCTGGGCAGAGGATATGATGCTTCTTGAAACAAATATGCCAACAACTAACTACCCCAAAGTGAGAGGAGCCCTCAGGCAGGTGTGCAAGAACAGGGTGGGACGGGGCCCTCAAGCAGGCAGGTGTGCAAGGTGCTCTCGCACTCTACAAATCCCCAATTCTAACTGTCTCTATGTCTAGCAATTTCTGCTCATCTCTAAAACTTTTCACAGACGTGTCCTGGAAGCTTAGCTCCTATACAGTAATCCTCTTCCACCAATTTCCTGTCATCGCAAAGAGAAATCAAGTCCAGGCACCTCCTGTGCCCCAGGAGGTGACAATTAAAAAGAGCACATTGCTCCTGAGTGTAAAGTGCTCACTAGCTTGGCGACTCAGTCCTCTTCATCCTCAGGTGATAAGGGACAAGCAGCCTCTCTGCACTGACCAGGGAGACTTTCTAGGGCGGTGCCTCAAACACAAAGACAGGCCAGCCCAGCACCCACAAAGCCCCCAGAGCAGACCACACACTCTCCCCACACCTCCCTGGGCGCTGTTCTTTGGCGAACTCTAAAAATAGCCGTGGTTATTCAGGGAAATACAGTGCTCTGTTTCTGGGGATGCAGTGCAGGCCTCCTTTAAAAACAGAGCCCCAATCAGGTGTGCCCTCTCACTCCTTGTCTTGCCTCACCAATCCCAGAATCCTTCAGAAAGAAGCGTCCAGAGAGCCACATTGGGATTCTCAGGTTTGTGTCCTTCCAGACCCTTCACTCTGTTTCCACTTTGAAAAACCCATTTTCCATCGACTTAAAAAATAACGTATACTTATTCTAGGCATTATAAAAAACCTCAAAAGGCAGCCTCACCATCCAGAAATAGCCACTGGTTTTAGTTTTTTCTTTCTCCCCCCTCCCTCCCCTATCCTTATCACATCAAAGGTGTTTTTCTGTCACTCAGTATTCTTCTACAACACAACATTTTCATGCGAGTATAGTGTAGGTTAAGCACATAAGTTTTGCTTTAGAAAGATCTGGGTTCATGTCCTGTCTCTGTCACTTATACATTGGTTTTATGGCCATGGGCAGCCAGCCACTTAAGTTAATTAAGCCTCAGCTTTCACATTTATGAAATGGGGTTAATAATAGCACCCATCTCAGGATTGTTATGAGGATAAAACATGGTGCTTTCCTAAGAACTGCTCATTAAATATTTGCAGTAATTAACAACAGCAAACTCGGTTGAGCAACGTTTAGTTAATGATTCCCTTGGTGATGTAGGATGGCCTCTGGGTTTCCAAGAGCAACGGTTCTCACCGTGACGCTGGGGTGGCAGCATTAGCTGAGAGCTCGGTGGAAATGCAGATTCTGGTACTTCATCCCAGGCCTCCTGAGTCACAAACTGCTCCCTGAGCTTCACAAGCCCTCCAGGTGAGTCCAGTGCAAGGGAAGTCTGAGAACCACCGGGCTACAGGAGACAGGCGTGGACAGTCAGATTGGAAAGGATGAGCCCATCAGAGCGGGAGAGAGACTCAGGAGGACACTGACCTTCTCTCCTCTCCCCGGTTCTTAGAGGCCACACACTTCCAGACGGAACTGCTAGCATTGACTGCTGTCCTGTGCTATCAGCTTGCTCCCTACAGTGAAGCTGGGAATAAGCTGGCTAGTGTCCCCCTCCAACATGGCAGAGGTGTCACATCAGTGCTGGAAGGGGCCCTGGGAATCTAGCCCAGAGAGGGCAAGGGTCATCCCAGGTCACATACCAGAGAGAGGGTGGCCAGGCTCACTCCTCGTCACTGTGTGGCCATGTGTGACTCCCTTGAGGGACAGGAGCGTGTAGCAAAACCACAGGGGCGGGGGGACAACTTCTATTTTTAGCCCACCTCTCTCTGGCTCAGCTGGTACAGGGATGCCTTTCAATTCCAGGCTGATCATTCTTGACAGAATGTTTCAAAGTCAAGGCAGAGGCAGGGGAGGACAAAGCGGCTGCTCCTGGCACAGGCACTGCCTCTGAACTCTGTGCCTGTCAATAGTCATCCCATCCTGACGGGGAGGTGATCCTGCCTTGGAAATACTACCCGAGGCATTACAAGTGACTCATACTCTGGCCACCTCAACAGCCACAGTCACCCGGGAGACATGCTTGTTAGACCTGGTTTACTCAGTCCCGGCAGGGAGGCCGTGTGAAGGACAGGCACTGTGATGCCCCCAAAGCTTCCTGACCTTATGGAGGAAGGCCATGCTGCGAAGGGTCTGCAGGAAGGTGAGTTTCCATTTTAGCTGACGCAGTAGAGCGCATCACTAGGGCTCAAGCACACAACAACCGGACAATCGATAGAATCTTGGCTGCAAGATGGCTGGTAAGTGTGGGGCTGGCCACTTGGTCTTCTATAGTCTTGTGGGTGGGGCCCAAATTTTTCATTTCTAATAGTAATACTGATGCTGGTGGTCCAGACAGCACACGTTGAGAACCACAGGCAATAGTAACATGCCTTGCTCATGGGATTCCAGGGATGGCTCTTTTGAAAGACCTTGGGCCAGTACCGTTCTGCTATTTTTCCTGTGTAGGAGCCTTGGTCCATCACTGATCATCTGAGTCTTGGGTTTCCTGCCTATAAAATGGGAATAACAACTACTGTGTACACTGCAGAGTGGTGAGGGTGAAAGAGAATACTTTAAGGCAAAAGAGTTCTAGAAACTGTAAAGACTGGTCAAGTGTAAGGGCCAGCAAACATTTATTGGGCACCTTCTATGAGTCAGAAGCTCTGATATCAGGATACTGACATGAGTAAAACAGAATCCCTGGCCTTAGAAGACCTTGAGTTGAATGGGGAAGACAGCTGAATGAACCACTGCTACAGTCAATGCAGAGATCACAGTAGACTATAGAAGAATGGAGAAGAGGAGGGACAAGTGGCTTAAGCAGGACTTTATCCTCAGCACAAAGGGAAGCCATTGTAGGTTTTAGAGTGAAAAGGGATGTGGTCTTATTTGTTTTATGTGAAGATCACTGTGGGCTGCAGAATGACCATCAGGACAGGCAAGGATAGAGGCAGACAGTGAGAAAGCTGTTGCCGTGATCCAGCAGTGAGCTAACAGAGAAGTGCGTGCATTTGAGAGATTAGCTTTAGGGGGCAAAGACAGTGGCAGAATCAAGGTGGCAGCCTGGTTTCTGATACAGATGGGGAGAACTGAGGAAGTAGGTTAGAGTAGAGATGACAAGGCTGTGCCCCTGTACACGCTGACTGCCACACGGCCATGGACAGAAACCTTGTCCTGAAAGCCACTGCCACTCTCATTGCCAAGCCTCCTCCACTTGGAAGGCCCTTCCCCCTACCCTGCTCCTCCCCCAAGCCCTAGCACTACTGAGCTCTGCTGTTCTCTGCCTCTCTACCATGCAGCTGTGCCCTTCCCATCCATGGAGACATCTCCCAAATGAACAACAGCAATCAGCAAGCCATCATTTCCCCCCCTACACAATGCCAGGGTGTGCAGATAATGTTTGCGATTGTTGCAAAAATGATGGCAGGAAAATTGGGGCTCCTGCCAAAGAAATGAAGGAAGAAAACCTATTTAAATAAACTCAAGTGGTTCAGATCCAATTGGAGGTTTTCTCAACTGGAGCCTGGTGCTGGGCTCTGCCCCTCTGACCTCCCTAGGGCAGGATGGTGCCTGGTAAGACCCTGCCAGGCTGGGACAGCCCACAGTGGTGGCCCCTGCAGGTTCTGGGAATCGCCACTACAGTGGAGTTGCTCTGGCGTCTATGTGAATTATGGGCGCCCATGAAAGACAAGCTTCCGGCCTGTCACACAGAGCTTAGCTCCCCACCAAAGGAGAGACGGCACTCCTGGAGTTTCCAGGTGACTCTGAGAGCAATCCAGGCAGGAAGGCCCATGGACTGGATTAGCTACACTGTTACCTTGTTCCAAGCGGAACCAGCTACACCCCACTCTGTCTGTGCTAAAGGCTTTATGAGCCTATTGCTATATTTAATCAATTTTATAACTGTTTGGAAAAATAAGTATTATCAATTCCATTGTACAGAGGAAGAAGATGGAGGGGAAAGTTAATGATGCTCTCACAGCTAGTAAATTGCCAAACTGGGATTCTAGCACAAGTTGCTAGATTCAAAAGCCCAAGTTGACTTATATTCTAAAAGACAGATAATAGTAAGTGTTGGCAAAAATGTGTAGAAACCAGAACACTCATACACTGCTGGTAAGAATATAGAATGCCACAGCCACTTTGGAAAAACAGTCTGGCCATTCCTCAAATGGTTATACAGAGTTCCCATATGATCCAGCAATTCTTCATCCAGGTCTATGGTCAAGAGAAATGAAAGTATATTGTCCACACAGAAATTTGTACATGAATATTCACAGCAGCATTATTCATGAAACAGTAAAGTGAAAACAACTCAAATGTCTTTCAACCGATGAATGGATAAATAAAATGTGGTATATACACAATGGAATATTCTTTGGCAATAAAAAGAAGTGCTAACCCGCAGTACAACATGGGTGAACCTTAAAAACATTATGCAAAGTGAAAGAAGCCCATTACAAAAGACCACATCTTATATGAGGTCCATTTACATGAAATGTCCTGAGTTGGAAAATCCACAGGGATAGAAAGTACCTTAGCGGATGCTTCAGGCTGGGGTCTTAGGGAGACATCTGGAGTGACTGTAATGGGTGTGGGTATTTTGGGGGAAATGATGAAAATGGTCAACAATTGGTTGTGGTGATGGTTCATAAAACTCTGTGAGCATTAGTGAATTATATACTTTAAATATGAGTTGTATATGTGAATTATATCTCAACAAAGCTATTATTTTTTAAAAGCCCATGACTGAATATGAACAAAAGAAAAAGAAAACAATCATGATCTTCCCAAGTGAAAGCATCTAGAATAATTATTATTATTTTCATTCCTTTAATAAATCCTGAACCTGTTATGAGCTAGGCACACAGCTGGGAGCTTGTGACTAGCAGCTCCTAGTGGGTGGAAAGGACAGGCGATTGGCACAGATAGTCATTATTCATGGACAAAGAAGCAAAGGGAATTTAAATAGGAGCATACTGGATCACAGCACTGGTTTGGGGAAAATGAAAAAGCTTGACATTATCACATTGACAAAGATGTATAGCTCCAGATATTCTGACATATTGCTTGCGGGAGAATAAACATGCAGGTATAATTTGGAAAGAAGTTTGGCAGTGTTTAGTAGAACTGAAGATACACATGTCCTATGTGCCCCTGTGGTAAAATGTAGATAGTCTTGCACATGGCTCAGGGGGCCATGAGTAAGAATGTCCATGACAGCACAGTTCACACCAGAAGCCTGGAAATAAGCAAATCCATCAACAAGAGAGAGTCTGCTATAGCCATATAATGGGTTATACTCAGTGCATAAATTCCAAAGAAATACAATGAATACAAAATCTTAAAACATACCAAACACTATCCATTACTTCTGCATCTATAGTAAAAGTATAAAATCAGGTGTGGAAATGATCAATAGCAAATTCTAGATACTGGCTTCTGAGGACAGAGAAGAATGAGATTGAGGAGCCTCTAAGATCTTTGACTGTATCTGTGTTTCTCTTTAGAAGTTACTTCCATTACCTTTGATCTTTTTAATTGAAATATTTATTGAGAAAATTGTAGATTCACACACATCTATGAGAAATAATAAAGAGAGATCCCTTAGACACTTTGCCCAGTGTTCCGTAAAGGTAACATCTTGCAAAGGCAGAATATATGCTATCAGCACCAGAATAATGATATTAACAATCCACACCAAACTTCTTCAGGTGTCCCTAGTTTTGCCTGTGTCTGTGTGTACGTGTTAAGTTCTGTGCAGTTTTATCACTTGTACAGGCTTGTGTATATGCCATCACGGCCAAGATACTGAACAGTTCCTACTCTGCAGGGATCCCTTGCGTTGCCCTTTTATACCCCCATTCCCTCCTATTTCTTGCCTTATCCCTAAATGGTCTCAAATTCTAGCATGAGCTCCACTTTTGCAATTCTATCATTTCAAAATTGTTAGAGCAATGGAATCGTCGGTGGCCTTCTAGGACTGGTTTCTTGGACAGCACGGTTCCCTGCATATTCACACCAGTGGCTGCAGGCATCAACAGCGCATCCGTTTGTACAGGGAGCAGTAATCCATGAGACAGAAGGGCCAGTTTGTGTCACTGTCCTCTTTTTGAAGGACATCTGGACTAATTCCAGTTTGGGGCTATTACAATACCTACAACGTTTTAATTTTTCCATTGAGCGGTGGGTGTTTAGATTTTCATCGTATGACTTATCCTTTTTGATGCAAAGCATATGTCGTGACTGGACTTGAGAAAGAAAGGAGGAATGAGGACCCACTACCATCGGTCCAGCCTCGTGCAGCCACTGCGCTTGAAGAGAGGGCAGCCCAGAGCGCGAGCTCAGCCCGACAGCTGAAGCCAAGGCCCCGGGCCCCTGGCAGGTCTGAGGAGGTGTTCCCTGGGCACCTACTTGCTTGGAGGCCCTAAGCCCTCGCGTGGGTGCAGGGAAGCCTGTCCTAGCCCTTCAGCCTGTGGGGCAAGTGTTTAGAGGAATCCTCCCTTTGGTTGTAGAGCCCTTTCCCCAGCCTGGGTGTGTGGGTGGGCTGCCCCCGATGGGAAAGTGCCATAGAAGGCAGAAGAAAATGGGGTGGTGAGCAAGGTAGAGAGAATGGCCTCTGGCGTCTCCTGAAGGCCTTGAGGAAATCCAGAATGGCAGTGAAGGGGCTGCCTGAATCGTGTTGGACTAGAGAGTACCAGCCGGAAGGCAAGAGAGACTTGGGGACTTCTAACCTGAGGTTGAAGACATGTGGGAATTTTGCTGCCTGTGGGTGGATAATGAGGGTCCGATACTATCTGCCAGGTGCAGGGCCCACAGGTGCTGCCCTGGCTTCCTGTGTGCCGCCCACACCCCTGCTCATGTAGCTTAACCTTCTTTGCCTAAATCCCTGCAAACACCAATTATGAGTTTCATAGTCCTGGGCAGTGAGCGGCAGTGACAGATTCGTGCTACAAATGTCCAGTGGGGGCTGCCTGCCACTCAAACTCCTGCCCCAGGGGGTCCCAGCTAGGACCCCTCAAAATGCCCTGGGTACCCAGAGAGCTGCAGTGTGTGCTGAAAAGCCAGCGGGGGCTCTGTGGCTCCCCACTGTGGGGTGAAGCAAGAGCAAAGCAAGGCTTGGGTGAGAGCAATGTGCTGCAGGGCTCACCTTCCGGGTGGGCCTGGGTGAATGAAGTGGATTCTGACACGTTCAATGCACTCTAAGGGCTCCCACCTTGAGGGAAGAGCATCTATAAAGGCCCAGGAGCCCAGAAGTACTACGATGACAGCTACAACACTACCATTGCTGCTGCTAATACTACCACCACTTGATTGACTGACAGCACTAACTATGGGCTAGGCACTGTGCCAAGAGATCACTTGATCCTAACAACAAATCGTCATGTCAATTTTACACATGAGGCTACAGAGCCACAGGGTGGTTAGGAAACTTGCTGCAGGAGACACTGCCAGGAAATGAGCAGAGGCAGCATTTGAACCCAGAGCCCGAACTCCTGGCTATTGATAATGCTTCTGAGAAAAGGATAATACAGGGCCTTTTATGACACCAGGGGGAGTTTGGTCTTCCTCTGGAGGACAAGGGGAAGCCACAACAAATCACTGAGGAGAGAGGGTCACAGCAGAGCCGTTTTAGGGACACTACCCTGAAGGCTGGCCCGAACTTCCCCTTCAACATCTCAGAAGGTCCAACTCCTTGTTTTACTGTGTTTCTTCCGAGCCTCCTCCTTATTTTGTACGCTACCATTTTGGCAAGCTAACATGAAACTTGTTTTGGAAAACTAGGCAACACTCTTATTACAGGCATCAGGTGAGGTTTCTAAAGCAGCACAGGAAGCATGCTCTCTCCAGTGTTCCAGACCCACATAACTGCACATCAGCTACTTCTTCTCCACCTCCCCACTCCCACCCCCACTGAGCATGGCTGGGCCAGAACTCATCCTGTGGCCTCCAAGACAAAGGAAGCTTGATGGCCAGTATTTCTCCAAACCCACTGCTTCCTTCTTGTGGCTCCCAGGTGCTACCCACGGTCCGGGGCCCAGTGGCTGTCCAGGCCTCGCTCCCCTCTGACTCCAGGCCTCTCTCCTCTCAGACTCCAGGCCTCGCTCCCCTCTCAGACTCCAGGCCTCTCTCCCCTCTCAGACTCCAGGCCTCTCTCCCCTCAGACTCCAGGCCTCTCTCCCCTCTCAGACTCCAGGCCTCTCTCCTCTCAGACTCTAGGCCTCTCTCCCCTCTCAGACTCCAGGCCTCTCTCCCCTCTCAGACTCCAGGCCTCTCTCCCCTCAGACTCCAGGCCTCTCTCCCCTCAGACTCCAGGCCTCTCTCCCCTCTCAGACTCCAGGCCTCTCTCCCTACGCTGACATCCTCATACAATGGAGCATGGCCTTTGCAGTCAGTAAATTCTGGTTTAAGCCCTGGCCCTGCCACTGGTCGCCTGGGTGAGCTGCAGGAAGCTCTGTCCCTCCTTGGGCCTAGGTTGAGAGGAGGTTGAACGAGATGATATCAAAGGCCTCTCCAGCCTGGAGACCCGCAGTGCCCAGGGCTGAGCACCCTCCCCTCGCCCCCCAGCTGAGATGGCAACAACCACCCACATTGCTGCATAGGGCTGTGGTAGAGAATAAGAGAGCATGTACAGAAAAAATACGGGGCAGCACTTTACAAAGCATGAGATGACCTCGTTATTTTAGCACCTAGCCTATTGCCAGGGCCTCCGGACGCCCCGCCTTCCGTGTGTGTGTGTGTGTGTGTGTGCATGCGTGTGCGTGTGTGTGTGTGTGTCCTTGGGGATACGAGGCTGGGGGAGGGGAGGGCAGGGAGTTGCCGAGCCTGTTTCTTCTGCGCACATGTGGGTCCGCTGGCCCGTGCCCTGACATGTTCTGAGCAGACACCATTCCTCGCTGCCCAAGACAGGCTTCTGGGGACACAGAGCTGGTGTCAGAGAGAAGGCCCCGGGCTCGACTCTGCTGTCTTGTGTCAGCCATATGGAGGCAACGACTCTCCAGTCACACCTGACAGGAGCCAGGCAGCAGCAGTGCTGGGAGCGCGGTGGGAGGAGGGAGACCCCGTGCCCAAGGCGGGAAGTGAGGGCTCTTCCCTCCCTCGCTCACATCCCTTGTCCTTGGGACCGGATGGACGACACCGAATCGGCAGAGGGGATGTGAGCTCGGCGTGGGAAGTCAGGGAGGGGGAGCCGCAGCTTGCCCTGGCTCTGCAATTCAGTCATCTGGGGGCAACATGCTCACTTCTCTCAGCTTCAGTTTCCTCATCTGTAAAGTGGGGATGATGATGATGAAGGACATCATAGCTGAGTTGTTGGGAGGGGTAAGATAATGCAGTAAAACACTTAACACACTATTGAATAATGATGTTAGTTATAGCTATGGACATATATGTAATGAGGGTCTGTCACACGCGGGATTATTCAGGTAATACTAATATATTCAGACCTTCATGGGCACAAGTGAGGACGCTGACAAAGGGAAGCGTGGCGTTCCGGAGTGTAACCAGGACCTGTTCACAATCCTCACTATCCTCCTCCCTCTCCCCTCACAGGCCACGCACTCCTGCTCACCCCACACCTGCTCCGTCCTGGGCCAACAGCTTCTTCCCTAGGGGGTGGTGCGGAGACCTCAGAGGCCAGGAGCTCAAGTTGAGGCCCCCAAATTAACTTGTAACCCCCAAGAAAATCCCACACTCTCTCCCCTTAAAAGAAAACCATGAATAGAGTTAACTCCACCTGGATGTCCCAGCTTCCCGAATATTAATTGCTCCAAGCAGTGTCAATACTAATTCTGTTTCTGAGAGAAGAACCAGAAATTGTGGTCTTTCATAACTCAAATGGACACTTGCCCCATTCCTCTCTAAAACAGTTCCAAGAGGTCCTGAGACATTGTGCATTCATGGGGTCCCAGTGAGGAGAATTCTTCTACGCATGCTGTTCATGGCCTGAAAAGAATTCCTTCAGCAGTATCATCAGCTCCAGGCCCCCTCCTGCATGCATGTGTGTTGGGCTGGATGGGGGCAGGGACTCACATCTGACAACATTTATTGAGTACCTATTAAGTGCCAGGAGATTTACATGCATTATTTCATTTAATCTTCAGAAAAGCCTTGTGAGTGGAGGTGTTATTACCCCATTTTACAGACAAGTAAACCGAGGCACAGAGATGAATTAATTTGTCCAAGACTATACAGGTTGTTCAGTGAAGGAGGCAACTTGAACTTAGGTCTTTCTGGCTCCAAAGCTACTGCTCATTCAGTTACACCAGTGATTCTCTGCCTTTCTTTTCACTACAACCCTCCCAACCAGAACTCCCCCCAGTACTGCCAAAGAGACTTCATAGGCAAATGTTTTCTTCCAAATCTCCCCCCTTCTTATGAAATTTTAATATAGCAAATATACTGTCTATTCTTTTATGTTCTGTGGTCCTCTGGAGGACCAAAACTATTGCAATAACTGTGGTTGTTTTTTTTCCCCCCGTAAACCTCCAAGAACCATTTTTCCCCCCTTGAGATGATAGTGCCCCCATTGAGAATGCATCCATTGTGCCAGTGGTTCTCAAAGTGCTGCCCCCAGAGAAGAAGAGGGAAAAGCTTATCCCCAGACCCAGACCAGGAAAGAAAAACCAGCTGGACCATTTCTTCTCATGCGGAGTGTTCAGATTTTCTTTTGAAGGCCTGGTGATGTGTGATCTTTTTGTTTCTAGATTTGCTATCTGTTCCTCAGACTTCAGATTCACTTGACACTTCCTGTGGGAAGCCTGCCTAGACACCCACAGCCTATTTCCAGTTTTGTTCTGTCCAATAAATGTTAGGCTCTGGGGTCACTGTCCGTGTAGGTGTCCTTGTACACAGGGGAAGGGCTGCAGTTTATCTGTTTCTGCAGCCTCAAGCCTCACAAGGGACAGCATGGATGCTTGGTAAATGGTGGCATGAATGAACCAACGGGCAAACGAACTTAAGGACTATGTCTGGGGTGCCTGGGTCATAGCAATACCACGCAGCCAAGCTTCAGAATGTGGTACCTTCTGGCATGTTTTGTAAACCTGAGGTTTCTATTTGGCAGTATCTATAGGTAACGTGCTTGGTCAAGGTCCCTGTGAGGCTGAGACAAGCACAAGCTAAGAACTCAGAACAGTGATGGTGGTGATACTGAGAGACAGAGACACAGAGACTTGGCCTGTGACATGGAAACTTCCCCTCAGTTCTGTTGGCATATCGGTGCACCGTGAAGCAAAAATAAGATCAATTGCCCAAGAGTAATAACCGAGAAAACTCTAGTTCACGGGTGTCCAACCTTTTGGCTCCCCTGGGCCACATTGGAATAAGAAGAACTGTCCTGGGCCACACATAAAATATACTAACACTAATGATAGTGGATAAGCTTTAAAAAAAAATTGCAGAAATAATCTCATAATGCTTTAAGAAAGTTTATGAATTTGTGGCGGGCCACATTCAAGGCTGTCCTGGCCGCATGCGGCCCTCGAGCTGCAGGTTGCACAAGCTTGCTCTAGTTAATAGTCTCATGCTCACACCAATGAAGAACAGTCGTAACCACCTTAGACTTCCATCCCCAGGATTATGGCCACCTACTCACCCTAAGGACTCCCCCTATTGTAGGACATGGAAAAATACCACATTACAGAAACAAACATCTTTATAATAGAGCTGAGCTGTCAAGAAAGAGAGAGAAACCCTCTGAGGTCACAATAACCACAGAGAGCATGAATCCATAGAGATTCCCAAGCTCTGAGTGGGTGAGTCCCTGGTGCTCTGGGGCTTTCAGTACTGAAGGGCCAACAGAAGAAGCAAAGTCAAATTCTTCCAGAAGGTGGGGTTCAAATGAGATCCTCATTCAAGGCTAATATTCGGCAAAGACTCATTTACATCTCAGTGAAAGGGTGAATTAAGAAAACAAAAAGAAACAAAACAAAAACACACAATGCCCCACCACAGAAGGAGGCAGTAAGGAAACATGATCCTAAGGCTGGGCAGGGGGGACTTCTCAATCACAAAATAGCCGTCACAGGGATCTGAAACTTGTCTAGGATTACCTTGTGGCCAGAAAAAGAAACCCAAGTCCGAGCTGAGCATTTCAAGTGACCCCAGATTGGTGCTCCTCCAGCCACCTGGCAGAAGCAAACGCAAATCCTGTCTGTAGCAATGCATTTTCAACTCAGGCCTCAAGGAAGTCCTACAAAGTTTTAACAGTCATGAACCCACGATTTAAAAACTCACAGAACTCGCTGAGGAAACAAGCCACCATGAGCAAGAGACGGTAGATACACCGAACAAATGAATCAGACCTATGAATACTATAGGTACTGAAATCACCAGATTCAGAAAGTAAAATAAATGTGTATAGTATTTAAAAAAATATATATGCAGTGAAACTATAAACAAAGAACAACAAGCGCATTGAAAGATAACTAAACTTCTAGAAATGATGGGTGGGCTTCTTGAGGCTGTCATTCTAAATACGGTGGGCAGTATCAGAATAAACCCTGGCATTGGAATCAGAGAACTAAATGCTGTGTGACCTGGACCAGTCACTGACTGTCTCTGGGTCTCAGTTTCCTCATCTGCAAATGAGAACTAGATTATCTCATCAGTTTAACTCTATTAACCAATAATACTGTGGAGCTATCTCTGATGATACACATTTCACATGATTAAAAAAAAAAATAGTTGCAATAGGCCATTGAGGTGTGGGCTCTTATGATACCCACTTTACGTAACAGGAACTGAAGCCCAGAGAGATTAAATAACTTGCAATACCCGCAGTCCAGAGCTGGTAAGCCAGGCTTGGACCCCACTGGTCTGATTCCAGAGCCTGCTCTTTCCACTGTGCAGCATATTCATCTAACATGCTTGTGTCCTAATGTGGGATTCCAGTCCCAGGCTTCGCTGGCCTATCAGAAGTGTCCCATAGCAAGGCAGCTCAATGGCTGGCATAGGCTGTTAATAGCAACCAGGATACCAATGCCAATGGGGTGGCAAGAACCCCATGAAGTTAACTATAATAACCAAACATTACTGAGTAGGCACGTGGTATTTATGACTGAGCAGCATACAACGACAGATTGCTGGGACTAACTTTCTGAGAAAATTTTTGGAAAGTTTTTCATTCTGAGAGCACATCTCTGTGCCCCAGTTTCCTTGTGTGTAAAATGGGGACGACGACAGTACGTAACATCACTGGGTGGCTGTCAGGATTAAAGGAGTTAACACAAGTCAGGCATGTAGTGAGCGTGCCAGAATAGTAGGTCTTGCTGCTGCTCTTACTATTTTACACCCAGTGGGAAGAATTTGGGCTTTGCAGCAGAGGGCCTTGATGCCTGCCCAGGCTCCCCCATTTCCCAGCTCCGTGACTTCAAGTCGTTGACACTCTCTGAGGTGTCACAGCTCCATCTGTGAATCAGAAATAACAATGCTTACCTCACCGATAGTGGTGAGGGCTAAATGGACTGTGAAATGCCGAGCGTGGTGGCTGACATACAATAGGTACTCCACAAATGTCTGTTCTCACCCCTGGAGTGTTTTCTGCACACTCAGCTTTTCTACCATGGTTAGAATCCCAAGAGGCACAGGATTCTGTACTTATCAATGTTGACACACTGTTTTTCTACCAAAGGAACTTTCATAAAAGGAGAGTGGGGGTGGAAGATGTCGAAGTGCATCCATTTCACAGCAGGTAAGTCAAGGCAATACAGTGATAGAGGTCCACAGCCTCATAAAAAGGCTTTCAGGCCATGACCTTGGCTGCTTTGGCTAACGTGGCCACCGAGGTGTGCAGCTGAAGATGCAATTAGCAGCAGGAAACAAGCCCTACCATTAGGAGGACTTGGCCGTTGAATGCACCCAGGGTAATGACACTGACCTTCCCATTTGGAAATGAAGCGGCCATTGGGCTTGTAAATGGCTGCGGTCATTTTGTGCATCCATACAAGGATGGGGACAGGTAAATGAGGGTCACATTACAGGGGTTTCCGAAGGGCACTGACATCTGCAGTAGGGGCCACGTCACTCTGCCAACCCCAACTGCACAGGCCTCAGGGAGGGCAGAATTCCACATCTGCTTCCTAAAGCAGACGAGGCTGGGGACAGAGGTGGTTCCCTTACAGGGATTCCTCGTTTGAGCGAATAGGGAGCTCTTGGGTTTCAAGCTTAATCTTTGGCACCTTTTGAATTTCATCTTAGGTCTTCTGCTCTTTCTCCATCCTCCCTAAGACCATCCATGTTCACTGAGTCCAGGAACACTGGTGAAGCGAATACAGGGTCCTGGAAGATGATGGTGGCATGGTAGAATGGCAGGTGTGGGGGGCATTCCTGGTGCTCTGAGTGAAGACGGAAGATGCAAAGTCGGGGGTTGGGGTTGGGGGTGGCGGACAAATGATCAGGGAGAAAAAAAGCCCTAAACCAGCACAAGGAAGTCGATGGCACCACTCACTGCTGGGACTGTTGCCTCTCACCAACCAGGGCACAGCCCCCCAGCCAGAGCACGGCCCCTGACCCCAGCCAGAGCAGGGCGCCCCACCCCAGCCAGAGCAGGGCACCCCACCTGGACAAACTCAGCATTTCCCCCTGGCTGGAAGGTAGGATGGTTTTCCCAAACAGACCTGGCTCTGAACCCCAGCTCCACCATCTATCACATCTATGTCCCTGAGCACGAAACACTCTGTGTTTCAGTTTGACCACTGGAAATGGAACAATTTCTATCACAAAAGCCAAAAACATATAGATTTTCATAATGAGGGCAAAACACGCAATGTGCTTCGCACAGGTACTAACCCATAGCAAGAGATCAATAAGTGTTCATTTATCATTGCTTAATTGATCCTGACATAATCAGCACCATATCTGACAATACCATCTTAGCCTCATAAGCCTTCTTTGCCTTACTCAGTATTTGCATAAGAACAAGGGTGTCCCATTTGATTATTTCTCCAACCTGACCCTGAGGAAAATAATGTACCTGTCCCAAGCCCTGTGTCCTCCCAGGTTCCTATCACTAACCAGGAGGGACAGTTCTGTCAGGGCCTGAGCACTCAATAAGCTCTGAGTCAATAACAACTCTAGTTAATAGTAACTCGGGGTTAAAATCTCAATTGTGGCCGTGTCTTCTATGAAAAGTAAGTGTACAAAAGGGATTCTTGGTTGTCTGCTCTGTGCAGGGAAGCTGCCATGGTAGACTCCAAAAGGGGGAAACAAAGAAGCATAACGGGTATTCCTGTTTAACTTTCCACGAGGTAAAAAGTGTATCTGGAAAGACACGATAGAAATACATGTTTAAAAAGAACAGTAGATAGCTCAGATACATGGTACCAAGCTCATGAGGGGTCGTGGGAGAAGCAATCACAGACATTGGAAGTAGACTGACTTGCTTTTGAACCCCAGTCCTGACACTTTCTAGCAAGGTAACCTTGATGGGGGGAGGGGGCCCCTTCAGTTTATTTCGTCTGTAAAATGGGGGGAAATACCACTTACCTGCAGTGGTAATTACCTAACATGGTGAGAACCCGGCACAATTAGCTGTTAGTTTCTTCTCTTTTTTCTCACTTCCCCTTCTTTTCTAGATAACTGTTAATACTTGACTTGCTCGTGGATTAGATTTCATAGTGGTTGACTTGTATCTGCCCCTTGGCGACTATAGTCCTCTGTCCATATAAGTGTGTATACCATCAAGTAGATGCTTATGCAGAAATCTCCAATGTCTTTCTTCTCACTTCGTAATCAAGAATAACGAAGTCCCAGCTCCTCCCCTGGCCTCTCTTGCCTGCCACCAGCGGGCCACCACTGCCCTGCCTCACTTCTGCAGTCAGCTCACACGAGCGGCATGCGTAAGGGTGCGGGTGTGAACGAGGCCTGAACGCAGCCTCAGGTTGTGCAGGATGGTAAGAAAGGCCCAGAGGCAGTTACACCCCAATGAACCCCACAGCCTGAGGAGAATGTTGACAAGGAGCCCAAGATGGGAGAAAGCATTCTGGGACAGGAGAGTATCACACACCACATCCCCAGGCCAGCCTGACTGTCTTCCAGGAGAATCTCAGAGGCCCCCTGCCCACGAAGACTGTCCCCATTTCCCTTCCTCTCTTGATGAGAGTCGCAGTGATGCCTTCACCACTCCCTGCTGAACTCTGTAGAACAACATCTTATCTCTTGCGCCCACAGTTTCCAAAGTGTGGCCCAAGGATCCCCGCAGGTCCCTGTGACGCTTTCTGGACTTCTGCAAGGTCAAAACTATTTATAATAACGGTATGCCATTACCTGCCCTCTTCATTCTCATTCTCTTATGTGTTCACAGTGAAGTTTTCCAGGTTGAATGACTACAAAAACAGGTATATCTTCTATTAAGACAAATATTAAAGAGATTTGCCAAAATGGAAAACAATGTCATCCCATACATTTTTGTTTGTTTTGGAAGAGTCATTTTCATAAGAACGTGCTATTTATGGTAATGTAATGGTTTGTTATCATTATTTTAAACACGCTATAAATAATATTTTTTTAGCATTTTTTTTTCAGCGCTAATTACTGATGTGACAGATTTCCACAGATATAGCCACATAAACAAAAACTCCTTGGGGTTTTTAACACTTTTGAAGAGTGAAACCGTTCTGAAAGCAGAGAGTTAGAGCCACTGCTTTAGGACGCACCGTGCAGAGGGCAGAAGCGGCGCAGAGAGCAGCGGCCCCGGAAGCCCGCTCCAAGGGCGCTTCTGCCCGCCGCTGGGGAAGACCACAGGCCGCCCGACCCCGGCTGACCTTCCTGTCTTCCCCACCACACCCTGGCCCTCCCGCTCCTTCCCCTTCCTGTGAAACCTCCGTGGCAGTCCAGGCATCCTTTCTCTCCCAGCTGTGACGCCTTCCCCAGGTTCAGGGAATTGTGTGATCAGGAGACTTTGGGGTCAGAGGGCAGCCCCCCCTCCCACACCCCCATCGCTCAGTGTCTCTGAGTGGCATCTCCCATGTCTAAAAATGTTAGATCACTTTTTATGTGCTTATTGACCATTTCTGTAGTTTCTTTAGAGAAATGTCTATTCATACCCTTTGCCTAGTTTTCAATGAAGCCTTCTTTCCTTGGAAGTCCCTTAGCAGATCTATGACTACAAATACTTTCTCCCATTTTGTGGTTGACTTTTTGCTTTCTTTAGGATGTTCTTTGGCGCACAAACATTTTCCATTTTTATGACATCCAGTTAATGTACTTAATCCCTCCCTTCCTTTCGTATGTGTCAAACCATTGCCTAATCCAAGATCATGAACAGTTATGCCTATGTCTTCTTCTAAGGGTTTAGAGTTCCTCTCTTAAATTAGGTCAATGATCCATTTTGAGTAAATTTTTGCATATTGTGTGAGGAAGGGGTCCAACTTTATGCTTTTGCATGAGGATATCCAATTATATCAGCACCATTTGGTGAAGAGATGGCTCAGTGTCTCTGAACTTCACTCACCTCACCACTAAAATAAGCTTTAAAAGGTCACCTTCCAGGGTGCTGTGAACATCCAATGAGACAGAGAGTAAAGAGTACCCCATGGGGGTCGGGGAGGGGTGCTCCGTGGCACACAGCACATAGTCGATGCCTACACTGAAGGAATGGAGACTGGGTTTGTACAGACTCTGAAACACCGGCCATCATTACTACCATATGACCACAGCTTTTCTGTCCCTAGAGGCCTTTCACATTCACAGCCTCAGCTGCTTGTCACAAAAGCCCTGTGCCATTTCTTAGGATCCTCTTTTCTGGACGACCCTGATACTCCTTCTTCTCTTCTTCCCTTTGTCCTCCCTTGCTTTCTACCTTAATTTTGCACGAAATGTTCTGGGTCTTAATTACTTAATCAATTTAAAATCGTTAAACCACTCAAATCGTTTTTTGGCAAGTTGGTGAGAAGGCATGAATGAATGAATGAATGAGTCAATCAATGAAAAGGCCCCTGGTTGAAAGTTTGAAAATTGAAGCCCCTGAAGCGATCACACTGGCCACCCCATCTATGGGTGTCAGGGGAGGGCCTGGGTGACATCATTTCCAGCACTCTCTACACACCCCCACTCCACCTCCCACTCAGAGATCCTTCTAAATCACACCCCCCTTTCCCAGGGCGTTTGCAACACCTCCCAGCTTAGGCTTCTCTCTGCATTTCATTAGTGCACCACTTGCAAGAGACTGAGTTGGCCAAAGGGCTCCTGCTTCCTGAGTGAGGGTGAGGGGGACACGCGTGGAGGAGAACGGAGGTCCCTGGGCTGCAATTCCAGGTGGCGCTCTCATCCACTCGTCTCAGGCAGTAACCGGCCCCCGCTGTGCATCAGGCCCTGGGGGCTCAGAGAGGTGGAGCTGCGCTGGCCCTTGAAAGCCCCCGCCTCCCAGGGGCTGAGGCCTGTGCAGGTGCAGCAGGGACGACACCCTCCTGGGCAGGCAGAGCGACAGAAAGAACGAGGGAGTGAGTGGGGACAGGAAGGCACTGGGGACGTTCCTGGAAGAGGGAACAGCATGCATAAAGGCAGCACTGCATGAACAAAGAGTGTGAGTAAGGGACAGTACAGAACCTTTTGCGTGCAGTGCCTTGTTTATCCATTCCCTCAGTTGCTGTCGGTTTCATGAGTGCCAGTGTTCCCGGCATAAGGACGGTGCAGGGAACCAGATAAAGGGAAGCCCTGACCTCGTAGAGCTTACCGTCCAATGGGAGGAGAAAGAAAGTAGACAGACTCACAGAGGAATCTATATTGCGTTGGGTGGACATCAATATTACGTATAAAAGATCACATGGAAGAGATCACAGGAGGGACTGACTGGACAGGAGGACGGCTCCTGGCACAGGGCGGTCCGGGCAGGCACCAGCTCTCACCTCCCCGTGGCCACCCTGCTCACACCACTGCCTCCTGCTGATCTTGAGCAGGTAACAGGCTCGTGGCCAGGCCTTGCCAGCCCCATGTGCCCTGCCCACTGCGATGGCACCTGCTCTTCCCTCTGCCTGGAGAGCCCCCGTGTCTTACGCCCTCAGGCAGCTCATGGTCAAGGAACAGCAAAGGCGCCAATGTCCCTGGTGGGTCACTGTGAAGCCTGTGGTGTTTCCTCTGCGGGGGATGGGGAGCCACGGGAGGGTGTGGAGCAGAGGACGGAGCTCGTGTGACTAGTGCTCTAACTGCTACCTCCACACCCGACCGGGGAGGGAAGGGGCAGCAGAGCCCATGAGGATGCCGCTGCAGTAATCCAGGCCTGAGGTGTGCTGAGGAGCGGGGAGAAGTGATAGGCATGGGAATACGGCCCAGAGTATACGGGGAGGGGTGGGGGGACATGAGGCTGGTGAGGAAAGGGAACATGTAGACGGAAGAATCTACCTGTGTCCGGCTCAGATTCAACCTCATCCTGTCCTGGCGAACTCAGGGCCTGTGACCTATATTCTGCAGTATCTTCCCTCCCTCTTTGAGTTCAACAAACCTCTGGGCCCAGCTACATGAGGGAGCCCATGTCGAGGCTCCCAGAAGCGCCCCCTGTTGGTGAAAGCTATGTTCACACGTGGTGACATCTACAGGATATTTGGGGAACCAGGAGAACGGCCCTGGTGGGGGGAACTTAGAGCGGAATGAGGAGACCACGTTTTCTAGGTTTAGATGGAATGGGGGACGAGATTCAATTTTTTATTTGCACTATCATGTCATCACAAGTGAGCATGGATCGGGTTGAAAAGGCACCTTCAGTATCTTCCCTCACTGAGTGAATCTCAGTTTCCTTATCTTTTTTTATTTTTATTTTATTTTATTTTTTTATTGTTAAATTTATTGGGGTGACATTGGTTGGTAACAATTAGACAGTTTCCAGATGTACAACTCCACATCACATCACCCATGCATCGCATTATGTGCCCACCACCCAGAATCAGTTCCCCCTCCAACACCATATATCCGGTGTCCAATCCCACCTCCCCCCACAACTCTCCCTCCCCTCTCCTCCCCCCTCTCCAGGTAACCACCAAACCATTGAGTGTGTCCATAATGCTGGTGCCCTCTCCC
>PVKE010016274.1:0-32215 GCA_004027555.1 Craseonycteris thonglongyai
ATGTAGGTCAGTCTGGCTAAATATTCTTTCAGTACAGCTATAGTTGTCCAGAAAAATCAGGAATTGTAAATCATAGTATATTGACAACATACGGAATACATTTTTTAATTATTATTTAACTTATTAACTAGTAAATTCTCACTAATAAGTTATGTTGATAAGTATATTTTGATATATCTGTACTTATATATGATAAATCTAAATATATAGTTATATCTACATAATTATTAGTTATCACTAACAAGCTACATTAATAAATGTACAAATAAAAAATAATTAAAAAATATAAAACAATAACTTTGTGAATTAAAAATAATGTATTTAAGTCACTTTGACAAGTTAAAATTTTTTTAATTTTAAGTTTTTAATAATAATATAATTTAAATTCAGTCATAACATAAGCAGCTTAGAAAATTATTTTTTTCATTTTTATTTGTTATCCAAGAGAATTAGATATTTTAACACAGACACCTTAAAAAGAAAGTAATCAAATGTGGTTCATTGATTTGATCAGATTTGCAAAGGGGATAAGGAATTCTTGTTCTCTGTTTAGTAATGATAGACTATAGAAATCACCTACTTATTTGAAGTATAGAAGAGAAACATTTCTATTAAACTAATCTTATGATGAACTCTAGGAATGTGAAAGATAAGTACAAAATGATTGTAATGGAAAGGGAAATGAAAACTTCACCCATCTGAACTTCTTTTCTTCTTTTTTCCTTTGACCTACTTTTCCTAAAATGCTCTCATAGTACCCTAAGATTCTGGAACACAATTTGAAAATCATTCATCTAGTCTATTCCCCTGAATTTTTATGTGTAAACGAAAGCCCAGCGATCTTCCCAAGGTCAGACCATCATTCAATAACAGATAGAAGCTCTTCTAATTCTAGTCTGTTGTTCCATACATTTATAGCTCAGTTATTTCGTTTATTCTGAAAAATGTTATAAACCATAGGATGCCGCATTCTTTATTGTGATATATTTTGGTTGTTCATTAACTTACAGTGATTCAATAGAGACTTGAGATTGAAATGGGAATAATATAAATCTAAATTTGAGCAAAAGCTGAGTTCTTTATCTTGAGATGATGGACCATTCAACAGCTATCTAAAGAAGCCATAATAACTCAATCAGTGTTGAATTCTTATAAATGCCATATGTTTGTATAAGAATCTCTAAGCAATTTTCATATTCATAAAGTCAGAAGCTTTTCTATATGACCTTCAAACAAAAAAATAGATGTCTACCATTTTTAGTTCCAAAAAAAATTGCAGAAGTGCAGAAAATCCCACTTATAAAACTGTGACCAAGTATGGCTGATAGACAGCTGGACAAGCAGTGGAGCCCTTCATGGACAAAACAAAGCAAAAGTGTGGGAAAACTAAACTTTATTTGAATGTCAACTAAATTCAACTCTAAAATTTCTAAATGCATCGTAAGGTTGTGGGTTTCTGTGTTCAATATTCTATTTCTTTCTTTCATATGAATCTTACACATAAAAACTAAATATATCTCAGAACAAATGGCATCTTGCCTTTGTGCCAGTCCTGTAGACATTACTGATATTTTTTTAGATTAATGCATTCTAGTTTTCCCATTACATTTTGCATAAATTATAGTTATGCTTTGCATTTTCTCAGCAATCTTTTTAAGATTTGTATCTTAAGATAGAGTTATTAATTCACAAGCTGTCATTAGAATATAGATGATATTGACACTTTTTGCTCATTTGTTGCAGTCAGTGAGAACGAGACCTTGAGCAAGGTCAAAGAATGAATCAGCAAGGACACTGGGAACAGAACCTTTCCAAGTTCTCAGAGCAAAGCCCAACTCTGTATCAGCAGCTCTCCGAACTTGTCTCAGACCACACTTGGCTTATGATTTTGTGTAGCTTCAGAATTCTTCCAGTAGCATTTCTGAAAAATAATTCCTCATACCAGACCAACACAATGTAAGAATTCCTCTGAGAAAAGGGTTTTTAAGATAAGTTTAGAATGTTTGGAAACCCTTTCTGCTGTTCTCTGTTGAAATAAAACATGAATCAACCAACCAGAGTAATGTGAGATAAATATTTCACAAGTAGCCACAGATAATACAGTGATATTACTGCCCCAGTAGGACAGGTGAGTACTTAGAGGGCTGCTCATACTTCTTATCAGGAAGAACACAAGCAAACTTCTCTTCTATTAAATGCTGATAATGTGTTTTAACATAAAATATTCAGCAAGATAGCCATGCCCTTTAGTTGCACGATCTGGAAGAGAGCAGCATCCACTTATTAATAGGGTAGGTAGAAAGACAGAAATGAGCGGGAGAAGGGAACTAGCCTGGTTAGGAAGCTCCTCACAGACGCTCTTACTTAGTCAATGCTGCTCACAGCTGTTCTCACTTGGGGCACAAACAAACCCCTTGCTTGCTCAGGGGGTTTGCACGGGCCCCTAAATCAAGAAGAAATGTTGTTAGAAGAAAAAAATTCTGGAATGGGAGGGAAAACACCTCGGTTATCAGAACTGCTTTTCAGGGCCATTTTAATGAACCCAGACAACATTGGCAACAAGAAGTGAGGTCGGGTCATATCAGCTGGGAAAATGAGAGATACTGGAGAGAGAGGGGGAAAGACAGTTCTACACATAGAAATACAAACCTTCACACAATGTGAGGGTTGCTGCTATGTTTTCCTCTCTTGGGACAGCCCACCCATAATCTGTGGAGTGTCTCTACTTCGCTAATAAATCTCTTACTATTCCATGATCGGACTAACTCTTTTCCTCAAGCAGACAAGAACTGAGGTACAATTGTCTCACCAGTAGCATCGGGAAGTTTAATTTGGAGTGTTATTGCTGTCAGTTTACCACCTCTTTCAGAAATATAAGTGAGCAAGTCTTCTTAATTATGTATATTCATAATAGTGCAAATAATAAACTTTCTTATTACAAAACTCCAGTAGGTAAAAGTTACTCAATTACACCAGTGGTTCAAACTGAACCATCTCATACGGTAACTTATACTATTCTTACTTCTATAAGAACAAATAGACTTTATTAGTTTTTTGAATATTTTGTATGGAGAAAAGCAAACACAGGGACATTGGTACAAATGTTGCCTGTACTTTGTAAATGATAAAACTTAGATCTTGAAAGGTTAATTTTTTTTTTTCCCCAAGGTCAAACAGAAAAGCTCAAATTGAAGTGCTGGTCTATTTGTGTTCAAAGTCCTTGTTATAAACCGTACTGTATGGTTTCTAATGCTGTTGTATAAGGTAGAATACTTCACTAGCATACTATTTGTTCTTTGAGCAACTCAGGCTTATAAGAAAATTGATCAGAAAGTATAGTACTCAAATTTGCCCTCCCTCCCCTATTCCTATTTTTTATTATGATTAATTACTACATCTTGTATTAGTGTGATATGTTTAATGGGACAATATTGATACATATAATTAATTAAAGTCTTTAGTGCACAATAGGGTTTGTTCTCTGCGTTGTATATTTCATATTTTTACAAATAGATGATGACATATATCCACCATTATAGTATAATATGGAAAATTTTACTCTGCTAATTATCCCGCCCCCATACCCCACATATTCATTTTTTTCTTCCCTTCCCTAAGTTCCTGACAACAATTGATATTTTTATTCTCATCATAATTTTGCCATTTAACAATATGTATTTAAGGTTCTTCAGTGTCCTGTCATGATTTGATGGTTCATTTCTTTTTATCACTTAATAGTATCCCATTGTATGGATGTACTACAGTTTGTTTATCCACTCACTTATTGCAGGATATCTTAGTCTCTTTCAAGTTTTGGCAATAAAGTGAAAGCTGATATATGTATTCATGCATTTTTTTTTACATTGACATCTCTCATCGCTTGTTTTTAATTACATTTTTATAAATAAAATTCTTTCTTATGATTTTAAAGCAGAAATTTCTTAAGGGCCTGAAAATAATGAGGATGTTACTTATGTACTCCATATCATGAGTTATGCTTGATTTTAAATTAATTCTTCTCTTATAATCTATGGAATTGCAAAATTTTTTTCAAATTTTTAGATTTGTGTAAGCTCATTTCCTAAGTGCTTAAGGGTATTAGCATAATGATAGTAGTGGTATGTGCTGTTTTCACTTTTTTCTTATTCCTCCATTATTTAATACTCACTCCTTTCTCTCCTATGACTGCCCAGTAAATCATTTCACTTTTACTGTCACTCAGTCTTTCTCTGATATTAATCTTTTGAGTAACAGATTCACCATATGATTTTCCAACACTCAAAAAAAAATATTTTATTTGAGCATTTAGAACTGGAAGACGACTTAGGAAGTTTTCAGCAGAAAAATATCATAAGCAAATGCTATGAGAAAACTCAATGAATAGAGAAGATAAATGCAAATTTACTGGGATACCCTCCTACTTTATTCACTTTCTCAAAACTGTTCCTAAAACATTTTCATCAAGCCACCATGATGAGAAACATTCACCTAGATTATTCTTCTCCATTTTCATGTGTAAATTGAATCTCTTATAAACACTAAAAATTGAACTGTGTCTTTCTGAAAAAAAAAAAAAGAAAAAAAAAGATTGAATTGATTTGTTTGCACTTTACTTGGTTGGAAGTGGTGTAATAGAAGTGCAAATTGTGAGATTTGTCCATTGTGGTATATGAAGAAAATTAGGACTTCAACCAAGCTGTAGATGTCCTGTAGTAGGGAGAGGGTGAAGCCTGAATTCTGTGGGGTCACACATAGCTTTATCATTTTACCCAAAGACATTCTAAATTACTTTCTCAAGTAATCCGAGTCTTTGACCACTACTATCTTACTTAAAATAAGTTTCTATAGCTGGTTAAATCACAAGTAAAGTGTCTACTATTATACATTACTCTCTAAAGGAATATGAATAAAAGATTATAATTATGATAGGGGAGTCAAGATTAGGACATTAAAAAAAATTAAGGTTACCTGACAAATTAAGTAAATATGTTTGAGAACATGATTAGTCTCATTTATTCATTCTCTTAACAAATATTTATTACATGATTGCTGCTGAGTTCTTTAAGTTACTCTTATAAGTAGCATACGTATTTTTTTATTCTGAAATATAAAACAAAGAATGAGCAGAGAGAGATCCAGAAATATTTTCTCTGGTACTAATGAAGGTGAAAATAGGAATGTGGCTTAGGTGCAAAAGCCAAATGGGTTTTCTAATACTATATTCCAGAAGTAGACAGGTTTATTGGCATGTCATAGGATTGAATAGATCAGACATTCAGTAGAACTCATGTTCCCTGTGGGGTAGGCTTTAGATAAAAGGAACAAACATCCAATTTAAGAGGAAGAGACCAGCGTTATATAGGTTCAAAAGGAGGTGGTTTATTGAACATGGTTGTAGGAGGAGGTGGGCATTCACTTTTGCACTTTTTTCTCTGAATTAAAATAATATACCCAAACTAACAAATTGAGAGCAAGCCCCCCCCCCCAAAAAAAAGACACTGGAAAAATAAAACAATGTGTGAAATAATTATATGGGAGAGCTGAAGTATATAAGAGTAGTTTGAGTAGGAATAGCACTGTCAATTGCAGGACCTACGGAATAGTGCAAATTGTCAGAGGTCTGTTGATAAATTATTAAAAATTAAAGAGAATGACAGCTAAGCATAAAAACCAACACAAGCCCCTCTTAGTTTGAACCCTTTGAAACTACACCCATGCAACTTAAGAGAATATAGTAAAATTGCTTGTCAGCACTTAAAGATTAAGATCATAAACTGGACATGGGAGAAGTCAGTATATTTTATAATGATGGGCTCTGCAACACATTTTCCATCTTTATATTTCTTCTGTTATTTGTAAAACAAGTGAGTAAACACAAATCTTTCCTTAGTGTTTGAATGTGCTGACAATCCACTTCATGTGAAGCACGATGCCTTAATCTTGTTTCTACCATTGGGTGTTGTGAATTTGTTTTTACCCATAGTTTCTTTAAAAAGAGTTAGATGTTCCTACACTACATTGGTTTGCTTCCAAACACAGCAGGTAATGTTTTCTCTATATCATTTAACATCATTTTCTGTAATCTCTTTGCAGTGGGAATTTGTATTTGAGAGAGAGCGAGAGAGCCTTAAAGTCTTTATTACTACCATTTTGTATTGACAGATCTTTTATTTGATTATGTTCCCACATCAGGAATGTCTGGATGACAGATGTAGCTAATTAATCCTTATCAATTCTGATTCAATTATAAAATTCCTGCACTCTTTTAAATTTCTGCTTGACTTGTCTGGAAACCTTGCTATTAGGTGAAAGTTCTTGTTAAATAGAAACAAGGACTTTACAAGTCAGATGTTTTTCTGGGTGAGGAGAGGTTATATTTATCAACTGATTTAAATGAAAAAGCAAAATATTATTGCATATAATTTTGAGGGGGTGGAAGAATATTTTGCTATTTAGTTTTAGCTTTTAAACCAGGAGAATATGAGAAGAGAGTTGCTAAACTATGTATTATCTTAATAAAGTGAAGTTTTATGGTGATCCATTTAGAAAATATTAGTTAATGCAATATTCATTTTTTTTATTGTTATATTTATTGGGGTGACATTGATTGGTAACAATTAGATAGTTTCCGGATGTACAAGTCCACATCACATCACCCATGCATCGCATTATGTGCTCACCACCCAGAATCAGCTCTCCTTCCATCAGCATATATCCTGTGTCCACTCCCACCCCAACTCTCCCTCTCCCCTCCTCCCCTTCCCTCAGGTAACCACCAAACTATTGAGTGTGTCCATAAGGCTGGTGCCCACTCCCACCTCTCCTTCCCACTCTCCCTCCCCTCTCCTCCCCTTCCCTCAGGCAATCACCCAGCTATTGAGTGTGTCCATAGGTCTCTGTGTCTTTGTTACTTTCAGTTTTATATTCCACCTATAAGTGAGGTCATATGTTTCCGGATTCTTTCAGTCTGACTTATTTTACTTAATAAGATGGTCTCAAGGTCCATCCATGTTGTCACAAATGACTGTATTTCCTCTTTTCTTATTGCTGAGTAGTATTCCATTGTGTAAATGTACCACATCTTCTTTATCCAGTCATCTATTGATGGGCACTTTGGTTGTTTCCATGTTCTGGCCACTGTGAACAGTGCTGCGATGAACATGCGGGTACAAACATCTTTAAAGATTAAGGTTTTCAGGTTTTGGGGGTAGATGCCCAGTAGAGGGATTGCTGGGTCATATGGTAATTCCATTCGTAATTTTTTGAGGAATCTCCATACAGCCTTCCATAGTGGTTGTACCAGTTTACATTCCCACCAGCAGTGTATGAGGGCTCCTTTTTGTCCACAGCCTCTCCAGCACTTGTTATCCCTTGTCTTGTTGATTACAGCCATTCTAACAGGTGTGAGGTGTTATCTCATTGTGTTTTTTATTTGCATCTCCCTAATTGCTAGTGAAGTGGAGCATTCTTTCATATATCTGTTGGCCATATGTATGTCTTCATGAGAAAAATGTCTGTTAAGGTCATCTGCCCATTTTTTAATTGGATTGCTTGTTTTTTTCTTGTTGCATTGTACAAGTTCTTTGTATATTTTTGATATTAGCCCCTTATCAGAGGCATTGTTTGCAAAAATTTTTTCCCAGTTGGTTGGTTCCCTTTGCTTTGTTGATGGTTTCCTTTGCAGCGCAGAAGCTTTTTAGCTTGATAAGGTCCCATTCGTTTATTTGTGCTTTTACTTCCCTTGCCAGTGAGGTCAGATTCATAAAGTCCTCCCTGAATCCCAGGTCTATAAGTTTAGTGCCAATGTTTTCTTCTCTGGAATTTATTGTTTCCTTTCTTATTTGGAGGTCTTTAATCCATTTTGAGTTAATTTTGGTATATGGTGAGCGATCGCAGTTCAGGTTCAGCCTTTTGCATGTGGTTTTTCAATTTTCCCAGCACCATTTCCTGAAGAGGCTTTCTTTTCCCCACTGTATATTTTTTGCTCCTTTATCAAAAATAATCTGTCCATATATTTGTGGGTTTATTTCTGGGTTTTCAATTTTATTCCATTGGTTCGTGTGTCTGTTTTTCTGCCAATAGCAAGTTGTTTTGATTATTGAGGCTTTGTAGTACAGATAAAAGTCAGGCAGTGAGATGCCCCCAGCTTTATTATTTTTCTTAGGATAGCTTTTGCGATTCGTGGTCTTTTGTGGTTCCATATAAATTTGATGATTTTTTAAATCTATTTCTTGAAGGAATGACTGTGGGATTTTGATGGAAATGGCATTGAATCTGTATATTGCTTTGGGGAGTATGGCCATTTTAACTATGTTGATTCTTCCAATCCATGAACATGGAATGTCTTTCCATTTTTTTGTGTCTTCTTTAATTTCTTTTTTAAAATTTTATTTTATTGATCTTTGACAGAGAGAAACAGAGACAGAGAGAAGGGGGAGGCCCCAGAACTGGGCCGGGAGCCTCCCGCATAGGTCCCGGCAAAAACTGAACTGGGGGCACTCCCCAGTTCAGCATGTGGTTCCGCATGGGCTGGAATTCGATCCTCGGTCCTTGGGGCTTCAAAGCGTGTGCTTTACCCGCTGAGCTATCCCAGCTTTCCCTTTAATTTCTTTTAACAGTGTCTTACAGTTTTCAGTGTATAAGTCCTCCACATTCTTTGTTAAATTTATTCCTAGGTATTTCATTCTTTTGTTTGCAATGGCAAAAGGAATGAATCTTTTCATCTCTTTCTGAAGTTTCACTGTTGGCATATAAAAATGCAGTTGAGTTTGGGACATTGATTTTGTAGCTTGCGACTTTACTGTATTTGTCTATTATTTGTAATAGATTTCTGATAGAGTCTTTAGAGTTTTCTATATCCAAGATCATGTCATCTGCAAAGAGTGACAGTTTAACTTCTTCTCTCTCGATTTTAATACCATTTATTCCTTTCTCTTGTCTGATTGACTTGGCTAGAACTTCCAGAACTATGTTGAATAGCAGTGGTGACAGGGGGTGTCCCTGTCTTGTTCCTGATTTTAGGGAAATAGACTTCAGCTTTTCCCCATTTAGTATAATATTTGCTGAGGGTTTGTCATAGATGGCCTCTATTATGTTGAGGTAATTTCCTTCAATTCCCATTTTATTCAATGTTTTTATCATAAATGAGTGTTATATCTTGTCAAATACTTTTTCTGCATCAATTGAGATAATCATGTGGTTTTTATCCTTTGTTTGGTTTATGTGCTGGATACATTAATTGATTTGTGTATGTCGAACCATCCTTGTGCCCCTGGGATGAATCCCACTTGGTCGTGGTGAATAATCTTTTTAATGCATTGTTGTATTCTATTAGCTAAAATTTTATTTAAGATTTTTGCATCAGTGTTCATCAGTGAGATTGGCCCATAGTTATTCTTTTTGGTATTGTCTGTCCTAGGTTTTAGTATTAGGGAGATATTAGCTTCATATAAAGAGTTGGGTAGTACTGCCTCCTCTTGAATTTTCTGGAATAGTTTGAGGAGGATGGGCATTAGTTCTTTTTTGAATGACTGGTAGAACTCGTTGGTAAACCCATCTGGTTCAGGCCTTTTGCCTTTGGGCAATTTTTGGATAACTGTTTCAAGTTCTGTACTGTTGATTGGTCTATTTAGGTTATCCAAATCTTCTTGGTTCAGTTTAGGTAAACTATATGTTTCTAGAAATTTGTCCGTTTCCTCTTGATTGTCAAATTTGGTGACATAGTGTCTTTCATTATAATCTCTTATGATTGTTTGTATTTCTGCAGTATCAGTTGTGATCTCTCTCCTATCGTCCTGTATTCTGGAAATATGATATTTTTCTCTTTGTCCTTTGGTGACCCTAGCCAGTGGTTTGTCAATTTTATTGATTTTTTCAAAGAACCAGCTCTTTGTGGCATTAATTTTATCTATTGTTTTTCTGTTCTGAATTTCATTAAGTTCTGCTTTAATTGTTATTAATTCTTTTCTTCTGCTGGCTTTGGGGTACCTCTGTTCTTCTTTTTCTAGTTCTATGAGATGAGATGTGAGGGTGTATACTTGTAGTTTTTCTTGTTTCTTGAGATAGGCCTGTAATGATATAGATTTCCCTCTTATTACTGCTTTCGCTGTGTCCCAGAAATTTTGGTACGTCGTGTTTTCATTGTCATTCATTTCTACAATTTTTTTAGTCTCTTGTTTTATTTCCTCTTTAATCCAGTCATTTTTTAACAGCAGGTTGTTCAATCTCCATGTATATGTGGTTTTCTCTGCAATTGATCTTTTGCAGTTGATCTCTCGTTTCAATGCTTTGTGGTCTGAGAATACACTTGGTATGATTTGAATGTTCTTAAATTTGGTGAGGTTGGATTTAAGTCCCAGGATATGGTCTATCCTTGAAAATGTTCCATATGCACTAGAGTAAAATGTATAGCCCTGTGTTGCAGGATGGAATGTCCTATAAATGTAAATTATGTCCATTTCCTGTAATGTATCATTTAAAGCTGCAGTTTCCTTATTTATTTTCTGCTTGGATGATCTGTCCAATGTTGTCAAGGGGGTGTTTAGACCCCCTACTATAATTGTATTTTTGTCAACTTCTCCTTTTAGATCTGTTAGTAGTTTCTTTATAAATTTTGGTGCTTCTTGATTAGGGGCATATATATTGTGTCATGTTTTGTTGATGTATTGTGCCTTTTATGAAAATGAAATGTCCATCTTTATGACTTATTATTTTTTTTATCCTGATGTCTATTTTATGAGAAATCAGTATGACCGTTCCTGCTTTTCTCTGTCTGCCATTTGCCTGGAGTGTTGTTTTCCATTCTTTTACCCTGAATCTATGTTTGTCTTTATGGCTGAGGTGTGTCTCTTGTAGGCAGCATATGTTTGGATTTTGTTTTTTAATCCAGGCTGCTCCCCTGTGCCTCTTTATTGGTGAATTCAGTGCATTTACATTCAGGGTGATGATTGATATATGAGGATATCCTATATCCATTTATTCTTTCGTTTTTATTTTTTGTTGTTGTTGTCCCAACTTTTCTCCATTTATTTTGATTTCTTGATTCAGGCCAAATAGCCTCCTTCTGTATTTTTTGGAGTGCTGGTTTTGAGCTAGAGAATTCCCTCAGCTTCTGTATATCTGAAAGGCCTTAATTCCTCCTTCATAATTAACGGTTAATTTTGCTGGATAGTTAATTCTTGGCTAAAAATTTCTCTCATTTAATATTTTGAAGATTGGGCTCTACTCCCTCCTGGCTTGCAGAGTTTCTGCTGAGAAGTCTGGTGACAGCCTGATTGGTTTTCCTTTGAAAGTTATATTTTGTTTTTCCCTGGCAGCCTTGAGGATTCTTTCTTTGTCTTTGGTTTTTTGTTATCTTCAGAACAATGTGCCTTGGAGAAGATCTCCTAGGGTCTAGGTAGCTGGCTCTCCAGTTTTCCTCTTGAATTTGCTGTTCTATTTCTTTTCATAGGTTAGGAAAATTCTCATTTACTATATGTTTTAGTAGACTCTGAGAAGATTTCATCTCGCTTCCTTCTGGTACCCGTATTATTTTGATATTGTTCTTTCCGATGGAGTCAGAGAGTTCTCGTAGGTCTCTTTCATTTCTCTTGATTTATTTATTTTTCTTCATCCCTCTGTGAAATTCCCATGTTTCTATCTTCGATTTCACTTATTCTTTCTTCTAGCTGGTCAGCCCTGTTTCCTGTGCTGGTAAATTCTTTATTCACCGCTCCCATTATGCCTTTCATTTTGAGGAGTTCCTTTTGGTTCTGCTCTAACTTCTCAATTTTATTGATAAAGTACTCATTTTGCTCAGAAAATTTCTTGTTGAGGTCATTTAACTGTCTGGGTACTTTGCCATCCTTGACTGAGCTCTCTGAGTGTCTTGAGTATTACAGCCCTGTATTCTGTTTCACTTAGCTTTGATTACAAGTGTGCAAGCTCCTTTTCTAAAGAATGTCCATGATCTTTTAGAGGGGCTTTGGATTCTGAGGTGTGCATTGTGTTTGATGTGGTTCTTTTTGCTTTAGTTGTGAGTATGTTTTTTCTCTGGGGGGTTGCCTATCAGATGGGCTTCTCTTTACTTTTTCTTATGGGCTCAGTTGTGGGAGGAGGAGATTTGGGGAGAGGTTTGGAGGAAGCAGTCAGTTTCTGTGTCCTGGCGTTGCTCTTCAGGTTGCTGTCTTAGCTGTTAGAAGGCAGGGTAGTAAAGGTGTGGGCAGGGGATGGGGGCATGTGAGTAGGAGCTAGGGTGGGCCTGAGACACAATAGCAGATTCCTCTGTCAGTAGGGGTGCTGGTAGTTCAGTTCTGGCGGGGCGCAGGCGCTCCGGTCTTTCTCCACTCTGATCTGTTTTTGCTTTAATTGTGTCTGTGAGCCGGCCCGCAGGGCGGTGATGTGGGCGGTGGTGCAGTTAGGGGGTTGGAGGAGGCCCAGTCAGTGTGTGGGTGGGGGTGCAGCTGTGGCCCGGTCAGTGGTGCGCCTAAAGCCTGGCGGGGGGTGTGAGCCATAGCTCGGCTGGCGCCAGCTGGTTGGTTGGCAACTCTGCAGGGTTTCAAAGAGTGCCAGATTCACTCTAAGCACATCTATTGCAGCCAAGCGTGCTTCCTTTATGTCCACTCCAGCTGCTGCCCTCAGTCCAAGAGCCCTGTCTTCAAAAGGTGCTCCCTCACAGTCAACTCTAGGAGCTCAGCTGTGTCTCCTCCATAAATCAGGGGTGCCGACCTGCTATGGGCTGGTGACCTGCTCTCTCCCTGCTTGCCCGGGAAGTTCAAATGCCCCTGCTCCACAGTCCCTGTTCCACCTCAGGCTCTGTGATCTGATTAGGGTACCGCATGCCGCCCCTTGAGTCTGGATATTAAATTGTCCACAGTCTTGTGGGGATTCCACTCTCGTTAGGTCACGGCTTCCAGCCTGCCCTCAATCTAGCTCCACTTTGACCATAGTCCCCCAATCCCCCTTTGTTTTTGCCAGCCCCGGGTCGTGCTCTGAGTCTCTGTCCCCAAACTGGTCCTTCCCCTTCCCTTTCCCACTTGCACCTTTTTCCTTTAACCTTTGGGTGTTGTTCTGCATTGTGTGGTTCTCTCAGGTGAGGGTGCTTCTCAGGGTTTCCCCTGTGGATTCCCCTTTGTTCATAAATCCCTTCCCAGGTAGGTATCGGGGTTCTCCTTTCATGCTGCCATGTTTTCTCCTTCTCCCCAATATTTTATATTAGAGTAGGAGGAGCAGATAACTTCTTATTTTTAATACATACTTAGTGCATATTTAAATTTTATGTAATTGAAAAATTGAAAGGTGATTTTGAACACTATATTTAACTTTACTTTTAACCAATAGAAAGTTGCACCCACCTAAATGGTGAACCAGTAACAAAACTCCCGGTATTGATATTCTGAAACCTCAAACAAAAAGGGAAGAAAGAGTTTCCTTTTTAGTTAGTGTAGAAATAACCAAAAATTTACAAAGGTAGACTCAATGAAGCATGATGCTGAGCCTATGCACTGTTATAATTAAAAATATATTAAACTCAACTCTTTAAGTTGAACCTTCTAGTAAAGTAGTCTCACATTATCTCCATTTTATTTCTGGTCTATGGATAGATGTTTACTAATTGGAAATAATAAAGATTTTAAACTTAATTCTTTTGAAACTCTTTAATTTATTGTGGGTGACCATTGGGTCTGATAATAGTTGCTATTGGCCATTCACATTAAAGTAAAATTAGTGTAGTGTACTCTAATCATGTCAAATTGTGCTAGGATTTCTATGCTTAAATACAAGCAGGCCAGCTGCAAAGTAAAAATCTTTAACAATGTTATTAATCCTTTTGCTTTAAGAATAATGTAATTTTTAGTATGTTATTTGCAATACTTCTAGATGACATTAATGTCTACATCCTCAAGTAAACTGAAAAAGGTCTTCAAGTCTTTTAATATGCTACTGATCCATGGGTCACCAGTCAGTGGAATAGATCTGTTTTTCAACAAGAATAGATGTTACATCTTGAAAAATCAAGCTTGCTAGGCCATTTGATTCTTACCAGTATTAATTTTCTAAAATCACAATAGGGAAGGAACATGTTTTAACATAATTTTTTTTATGGGCATAAACTGATTATTGTAATACATGCAAAGTTGACACTACTGAGACCATTGGTGTGAAAAAAAAGAGAACAGATTTTAAAAGAATACTTTTCTGAATTTTATTCAATTTATAAATTGCTGCTATTCCATTTGAATGAGCATATTTCTATTCATGGTTATGATTGCTAGAGTACTTCGATTCTATAAATGCATGAAATGATAAATTGGAGCAATACCAACTGCTGCATTGGCTCTTCTCTACTTGCCACCTTTATTTTCTTGAAAGGTTTTAATATAGGGGAAAGAACAGAGAGTGATGAAATCAATTTTTTAAAAATCTGGAGATCAAATCACAATTACACACTAGAGTCAGAACCTTTCAATGTCATAGTCATTCTTGTAATAAAAATTTGTGAGAGACCAAGATGGCAGCATGAGAGGAGCTCCTTGAAATCTCCCCTGGAAGTTACAACAAATTCAACAACTGTACGTCAACATAGGACTCCCTAAGCTTCATAATCACAGCTGAGTGACCCACTCATCACATCAAAACATCTGAAGGTGGGAAAAACAGGGTGAACTTGGGAGAGGGCAAGGAAGAAGTGCAGAGATTGGGGCTATGGGATGTGGTCCCAAGAGAAAAATGGAGTGTGGCAACTGTAGGTGTGCCTTCTCTGACTTAACCTCATTCTAGCCTGACAGAATCAGCATGATATAACTAAACCCAGCACTCGGAGCAGAGACCTTGTAGAAAAGATCAGATGTAGTAGAGTGTAAGCCCACACAGCCCTCACTGCCCTCAATGCCAGGAAAAGACACAGGCACAGAGCATGGCCACCTTTCGCCACCCACCCAGAGCTCACTTCCTTCACCTTCTTCCATTATTAGCAGTGCACCCCAAAAGAAACTACAGCTGTGAGTGTTGGGTTGAAGACCAGAGTATCTACAGCTCTGAGAGCTGGGGAGATAATTCCTGAGCACAAACACACAGTGCAGCTAATTCCCACAATAGGAAGGAGCAATAGGGGCAAGCCAGCTGAGAGCTGGCAGCGTCCATTATCTAATCATTATCTGGAGTCACAAATACCCCTGCCACCTTCTTTAATGCACCCTTGCCTTAACCTATCCCAGATGAAATCATCAGGGGCAGCTGAAACAGATAGGTGCTGCTGCTTCTGGTGGCAGGGGCAGAATTGGAGTTTCAGAGGCTCAAAGCCCCGTCATCCACCATACCACCTCATGGGCATGGTGCACTGAAACTGGGGTGACCTGGTCAAACAGGAGAAGCCCACTTCACAGAAAATTATCAACCACAAGAATAAGTGATACCATAAGAGAAAATAAAATGCTCCAGTAATACTGACTAGAAAGCAAAAGAAAGACCCTCTCATATCTACTTGCTACAGAATCCACTCCTGTAGATGTCCATAAAGAGAAATGCAATTGCTATGAATAATCATGGGAACAAATCTGCTCAGCAAGAAAATGAAAAATCTTCAGAAAATGAACTTAAAGGCATGGATAGTTGTGACCTAAATGACAGATGATTTTGATTGCTGTTCTGAAAAAATTCAACCAGTTGCAAGAAAACTTACATAAGCAGTTTAATGGAAAGGAAATCTGTGAACAAAAGAACCATTTTTAACAAAGAGCTTTAAACTTTAAAGAAGAACAAATAGAAATTCTGGAGATGAAGATCTTAATAAAACAGATAAAATATGAAATAGATAGCTTAAGAAACAGAATTGACAAGATGGAGGAGATGACATAGATCAAACAAAGAAGAGAGAAACTTGAGAGTGAAAAGAAATGAAAACAAATTCTACAAGTCCCATCTAATTTCATCAGAAAGAATAACATAAGAATAATGAATATACCAGAAGGAGAAGAGAGAGAGAGAGAGAGAGAGAGAGAGAGAGAGAGATAGAGAAGGGCATAGAGAGTCTATTCAAACAAAAAGTCAGTAAGAACTTCCCAAACCTATTTAAAAAACTAGATCTTCAAATTTAAAAAGCAAACAGAACACATAACTTCATTAATTCTAACAGACCTTATGCAAGGCACATTATATTGAAGCTGTCAAAGATCAATGAAAAAGAAAGGCAGCCAGAGAAAAGATGACTATCTTATAAAGAAAAGCCCATTAGATTATTATCAGACTTCCCTCCAAAAAACTCTATAATCCAGGAGGAAATGGAATCAAATATTCAAACATTTGAAAGAGAGAATTACCAGACAAGAATAATGAATCCAGCAAAGTTATTATTTAAATATGAAGAGGAATAAAGACCTTCTAGACATAGAAATGCTGAGGGAATTCTCCAGCACAACACCTGCATTATGGAAAATACTGAAGGAGGCTATTCAACATCAAACAAGAAGTAAAAATAAATAGAGATAATTTGTGATAACAAAAATATAGAAGGTCTAAATTTTTGAAGAGGAATGAGATTAAAAGCATGCTTAAGAAAAGGGGCTACTCTATATACAAAACTATCTTATATAAAGTTAATGGTGACCACTCAAGTAGAATCCAGAACAGCAACACGTAACATTGAAAAAAAAAATAGAGGAAATAGAGGGGGAAATTATAGAACACCATAAAACTAAAATAATAGACAGAAACAAAAATGCAAAGAAATTATGGAGGCACTGAGCCACCAGAAAATAAAATAGAAAATGGCTATAGGAAATCCTCATACCTCCATAATCATTCTAAATGTAAATGGACTGAACTCACCAATAAAAAGGCCCAGAAAAACAGTTTGGATCAAAAACCCAAACATATGCTGACTCCAAGAGACACAGCTCAGCTACAAAGACAAATGTAGACTAAAAGTGAAAGAGTTGAAAACAATACTCCAAGCAAATGGCATCCAGAGAAAAGCAAGTATAGCCATATTTATATCTGATGAAACAGATTTTAAGATTAATAAGGTAATAAGAAACAATGATGGACACTTCATAATGATAAAAGAGATAATATAACAAGAAGGCATGACACTTAGAAACATTTATGCCCCCAATCAGGAAACACCAAAGTATACAAAGGAACTACTAACAGAACTAAAGGAAGAAATTGACAAGAACACAATCTTAGTAGAAAATCTAAACACCCCGTTGACAACCATGGTGAAATCATCCAAACACAAAAGCCATAAGGAAATATCAGCTTTAAATGTTACATTGGACTAATTTCACATACCGGTGATTGACATTTACAAAACACAAGACTATACCTTGTTTTCTAGTGCACATGGAACATTCTCAATGATAGACCATATGCTGGGACACAAAACTGTCTCAGGAAACTTAAGAAGGTTGAAATCATACATAGCATATTCTCTGACCATAAAGCTTTGAAATTGAACATCAACTGTGAAAAGGAAGGAAGAAATACCACATACACGTGGAGATAAAACAACATGCTATTAAACAAAGACTGTATCAAAGAAGAAATTAAACAAGAGATCAAAACATGTATAAAAGAAAATGAGAATGAGAACACACTGTATCAAAATTATTGAGATACAGCAAAAGCAGAATTAAGAGGGAAATTTATATCATTTCAGGCCTATCTCAAGAAATAAGAAAAATCACAAATAAACAACCTAACCTCACATCTTAATGAACTAGGAAAAGAAGATCAAATGAAACCCAAGCTCAGCAGAAGGAAGGAAATAATACAAATTAGAGCAGAATTAAATGAAATAGAGGAAAAAATGACACTAGAAAAATATTAATGCAGCAAAGAGTTTGTTCTTTGAAAACATTAATAAAATTGAAAAACCCCTGGCTAGACTCAGTAATGTGAAAAGAGGAAAAACACAAATAACCAAAATAAAAAATGAAAAGGGAATATTATAACAGAAACCACAGAAATACAAAGGATCATATAACAATACTATGAAGAACTATATGCCAGCAAATTTAATAACCTAGAAAAAAATGGGCAAATTTTTGGAAACATCCAGTGTTTGTAAACTCCATTGAGAAAAAGTAGAAAATGTAAACAGACCAATTAACAGTAAGAAAATAGAAACAATCATCTAAACCCTCCCTAAAAGCAAAAGTCCAGGACCAAATGGTTTTACTCGTGAATTCTACCAAACATGCAGACAATTTAATATCTTTTCTCTTTGAATTCTTCTAAAAAATTGAACAAGAGGTAATACTTTCTAACTCATTTTACAAGGCTAACATTACCCTCATTCTAAAACCCAGTAAGAATAACACACCTGCACAAAAAAACTACAGACCAATATCTCTAATGAATACAGATGTAAAAAATGTAAACAAAATACTAGCAAACTGAACACAACAATACCTCTAAAAGCTCTCCTCTGGTTCATTCCAGGGGCACAAGATTGGATCAACATCTGCAAATCAATCTAAATACACAATATAAAAGATAAAAGGCATATAATTATACCAATTGATGCAGATAAAGCACTTGATAAGATACAACATCCATTTATGATTAAAGCACTCAATAAAATAAGTAAAGAAGGAAACTACCTAAATATAATAAAGGCCATATACAAAAACAAAACAAAACAAAACAAAAAATCAAAACAAGAACCAAAAAAGCCCTAACCTAATATTATACTCAATGGTGAAGAATTGAAATATTTTTCTTAATATTTATTTATTTATTTATTTATTTATGACAGAGAGAGAAGAGAGAGAGAGAGAGAGAGAGAGATACAGAGAGAGAACTGAACAGGGGGAGCTCCCAGTTCGGCATATGGTTCCTCACGGGCCAGGGCTGGGATTTGATCCCTGGTCCCTGGCGCTGTAAAGTGAGCACTTAACCCACTGAGCCATCCCGGCTTCCCCAATATTTTTCTTTAAAATCGGAAACTAGACAGGGATGCCACCTGTCACCACTGTTATTCAACATAGCACTGGAAGTCCTTGTCAGAGGAATCAGGCACAAGAAAAAAAAAGTTATCCAAATTGGGAATGAAATAAATTGTCACTTTTTGCAGGTGACGTAATTTTTTTTTTTTAAGATTTTATTTTATTGTTTGAGAGAAGGAGAGAGAGAAAGAGAGAGGGAAGGCCCAGAGCAGTCTCCACAGTTGTACATTATTAGTTGTGACATGATTTCATTTTACACAGGTGGGTGTGGGACCATATCAGACAGGAACTGAACAGGGGGCCTCCTGGATGGGAGATGAGAACCTTCACTGCCATGACATCCTGGCGCTTACCAGTTGCACCACATTTTAGCATATGGGTTTGCATTGGCCGGGGCTGGGCATTGAACTTTGGACCTCTCAATTGCTAGACAAGCACTCAACTGCTGAGCTATCCCAGCATCTCTGATGACATGCTTCTTTACATAGAGTACCCTAAGCACTCCACCAAAAAGTATTAGAAAAATAAATACAGTAAAGTTGCAGGATACAAAATCAATGTACAAAAATTCACAGCATTCCTATACACTAACAATGAAACAGAAAAAGAAATGAAAATAAAAAAACAGTACTTTTTGCAGTTTCAAAAAAAGAAAAATACCTAGAAACAAACATTACAAATGATATGAAAGATTTATACCCTGAGAACTATAAGACACTATTAAAAGAAATTGAAAAAGACACAGAAGTGGAAAGATATTTTGTGTTCATGGCTTGGAAGAATCAACATGGCTCAAATGGCCATATTACCCAAAGCAATACATAAATTTAATGCAATCTCAATCAAAATCCCAATGAAATTCTTTCAGGAAACTGATTATTTTTTAATTTTCAGATTTATATGGAATTATGTAAGACCAGAATAACCAAAGTTATCTTACAAAAAAAGAAAAAGGCTAGAGGCATCATACTCTCGGACTTCAATTTATACTACAAAGCAACAATAATCAAAACACCTTCGTATTGGAAGAAAAACAGTTACACAAATCAATGGAACAGAATTGAGAACCCAGACATAAATCCACATGTATATGCCCAGGTAGTTTTTGACAAAGGGACCAAAAACATACAACAGGGAAAAGAAAATCTCTTCAATAAATGGTGCTGGGAAAATTGGACATCCACATATAAAAGAATGATTTTGGACTGCAGTCTGTTGCCATATAACACAGTTAATTCAAAATGGATTAAAGACCTAACTTAAGACTGAAACAATAAAATACATTGAAGAAAACATTGGTACTAAGCTTATGGAGTGGGTTCAGGGAGCAATTTATGAATTTGACCTCAAAAGCAAGGGTTTATAAAAGCACAAATAAATTAATGGGACTACATTACACTAAAAAGCTGCACAGCAAAGGAAACCACCAACAAAACAAAGAGGCAACCAATAGAATGGTAGAAGGTATTTGCAAATAACTTCTCTGATAAGGGGCTAATATCCAAAATATATAAAGAATACATACAATTCAACAACAAAAAACAAGCAGTGCAATTAAAAATGGGCAGAGCACCTGAACAGATACTTCTCCCAAGAAGACATATAAACGGCCGATAGATATATGAAAAAATGCTCAACTTCACTAGCTATTAGGGAAATGCCAATCAAAGCCACAATGAGCTATCTCCTCACAGCTGTTAGAATAGCTATCATCACCAAGACAAAAAATAACAAATGTTGAAGAGGTTGTGCAGAAAAAGGAACCCTCATAAACTGCTGGTGGGAATGTAAGTTGGTACAGCCACTATGGAAAACAGTATGGCAGTTGCTCAAAAATTAGAAATAGAGTTACCATATCACCCAGCAATTCCTATCCTGGGTATCTACCACAAAAATCTAAAACCTTCTTTCTGCAAAGATATATGTACCCCAATGTGCATTGCAGCATTACTCACAGTGGCCAAGACATGGAAACAACCAAAGTGTCCTTTGATAGAGGACTGGATAAAGAAGGTGTGGGACATAGACACAGTGAAATACTATTTGACATTAAGAAAAAATACTACGATTTGCAAAAACATGGATGGCTCTAGAGATTATCATGCTAACTGAGATAAGTCAGACAGAAAAGGTCAAAACCCATATGACTTCACTCATATGTGGGATATGAAACTGAAAGCAACAAAGCTATAAGACAAAGAAACAAAAACTCATAGACACAAACAACAGTTTAGTGGATACCAGAGGGTAAGGGGGGAAAGGGGAGGTAGAGGAGGGAGTGGAGAGGCTAAGGAGTGAGAAAATAAATAAATAAATAAATAAATAAATAAATAAGTAAATGTTAAGTTTTAGCATAAAAAGAAAACAAGAGAGTTACCCATTATTCATCAATCCCACTCTAGGTATAAAACCCAAGATAAATGAAAATATACATCCCCACAAAATTTGCACACAGATGTAAATAGCAATACTATTTGTAAAAAGAAATTGTGATGTACTGATTGAATAAGATATGCAAGAGTGACTTCTACAGGAATACAATAACTTTATCCACATAATTAGGTTTAATTTTAAGCAAATCTAGTGGCATGTATCTTTTATTAAAAAAAAAAGTGTTGTCTTCAGGACTGAAATGTAGTACTTGATATGTATTTCTTATGGAGATTTTGACAAATATGAAGAGGAAGGGGAAGGTAAGATTGACAATTATTTATTTATTTTTCTTAACAATAATGTTTTATTTTTATTATTGTTGTTTAGAGTTTTGTACAACTGATTATTATAGTCATCACTTACCCAAGGGAGAGTCTCATTTTTCAGGAACAAATGCCTTTGTTCAATTTGCCTTGAAGATGTTGATACAAGTTGTCACTAATGAATTTTAATACAAACTTAAGTAAAATATACTTATATATGTTTGCAAGACAATAAAAATAAGTCTCCCCCCTCCAATAAGTGTTACACTGATTGAAATATTTTTACAAATAAATTTATGTTGGGTATATAGGCCTTAGTCTGTTTAACTATCTATATGATCAAAACTTTGTCAAGAGCATTTGGAATCCAGATCTGTTATGCTAAAGGATATTTATATTGGATGACAATTCTCTGTATCTGAAGCAAGAACTTTAACTGTTCAGTATGATTTGAGGAGAGAGATGGAAAAGTTTTATGTGGCCTTTTATTTTTTTGGGGGGGGCCTTGTTGTTCAGTTGATTTCATTCTCAATAATACAGTGCATTGCTTTAAAATTTTGAGTTCTTCAGAGTTATGTGAGGCCTGACAGTTGCCACCATCCACCCACTTACATTGGCAGCACTGTACAAACAACTCGGTAAAGTTTCATAACCTTGTCGCACAGCTCTTTTTGTGTTGACATGTGGCAGTGTCTCGCTGAGTGGTGTTCATTGTTATTGTTGCATGTTCTGTGTGCTGTCATGAGAACATAGGAGCTTGAATTAGAGCATTGAACAAACATTACATTTCTTGTTCAACCTGGTAAAAGTGGAAGTGAAATCAGGGACATGTTAGTCCAAGTTGATGTGGATAATGCCATGAAGAAAACGGCAGTGTACTAATGGATTAAACATTTTTTCTGAGAGAAGAGACAGCATCACTGATGAAGAGAGGTCAGGGTGGCCAGTAATGAGCAGAACTGACAAAAACATTGCAAAAATTAGTTGAATTGTTTTTCAAAATTGTTGGCTGGCTGTGAGAAGCATAGCAGACCAAGTAAACATTGATATAGAAATAGTTATGAAAATATTTTTTTTTAGAATTTATTTTACTGACAGAGACAGAGCTAGACAGAGAGAAGGGAGGGCCCAGGGCAGTCTTCATAGTTGTATGTCATCAGTTTTCAACATTGTTTTTGTTCCACACAGGTGGGTGGGGGCCACATAGGTGGGAACCAGGATGGGGGCCTCTGGCATGGGAGGCATGCCCCCTGGAGCCAAGGGCTGAACCGGGGGGCAAGAACCTAACTGGAGGCCTTCTATATGGGAAGCATACCCTAGTTCAGCGTATGGGTTCACACAGGCCAGGGCTAGAATTTGATCCTCAGTCCGTGGGGCTGCAAAATGAGCATTTAACCTGCTGAGCCATCCCGGCTTCCCCAGTTACAAAAATCTTAACTGAAAATCTTGGCATGGGAAAGGTGTGTACAAAAATGGTTCCCTAGGAGCTCACCGATAAACAAAAGCAATGTACAGTCAATATTTGCCAAGACTTTTTGGAGATGCAAGGTAAACTTTTGGGCCATGTTATCACTGGTGATGAAATATGGGGTACCAATGTGTCCCTGAAACAAAGCATCCAGGTGCACAATGGAGGTCAGCTAATTCTCCACAACTAAAACAGTTTCATCAGTTCAAATCAAGAGTCAAAACGACCTAACCTTTTTGATATCAGGGGCTAGCTCATGGTAAATTTGTACCAGCTGGAAATTCAACAAACTTTACTACTTTCATGCAGCTGAAATGACTGCATGACAATGTTAGATGAAAACAATCTGAACTTTTTGCCTACTCATGGTGCCTGTATCACAACAATGCACCAGCTCACAAGGCACTGTCTGTGAGGGAGTTTTTAGCCAGTAAACAAATAACTGTGTTGGAACACCCTCCCTACTCACCTGATCTGGCCCCCAATGACTTTTTTCTTTACCTCAAGATAAAGGAAATATTGAAAATATTGAAAGGAAGACATTTTGATGACATTCAGGACATCAAAGTTAATATGACAATGGCTCTGATGGCCATTCCAGAAAAAGAGTCCCAAAATTTCTTTGACGGGTGGGCTAGGCACTGGCCTTAGTGCATAGCTTCCCAAAGGGAGTACATTGAAGGTGACCACAGCGATATTCAGCAATGTGGTATGTAGCATTTTGCTAAGATGAGTTTGTGAACTCAATTATTAAAATGCAGATCAGTCCCCACCTATAAAATTCAGATTCTTCCAGAAATTTGCATTTCAAATAAGCATTTTCAGTGGATCTGATAATTTCTTTCAGGGAGCACATTTTGAGACTCATGTTGTAATGAAATGATGCTGGTATTTGAGGGAAATCATACAGAAATGCAACGTGTATTATTCTCTTTAATCAACTAGTTACCATAATTGAGTTGCTGAACATACACCATAAATGATAAAATAATCAAGATCTTATAAGTTCTGAATTACAATCAAAATGGATGGTATTTGTATATATATCTTAAAGGGCACAATTTTATTTCCCTGCAATCCTATGCCATTCTCTTTTCTACATGCAATATATATTTTTTATACTTGAGAACTCTATAGGGACCCACTCACTTGTAGTTTATTTTTGAGTATCTTTAATATTTTACCATCACTGAGAAAAAATTCTCTACCTCCTTTAACAACTTCTAAACTCTTTTTAAAATACAAAATGAAACAAAAGAAAAACAACTTTCATCTTAGAAACGTAAAACCTATTTATAGCATCTTAGAAACTTAAAACCTAACTCCCCCCACCCCATTTTTCTTGAGTATAAAAGTATTATTTTTTAAAGACTTCTCATTTTACTATTACTCAAAACAGGACTACACATGAGAAAAACTGAGACTTAAGAAAATTAATTCACTAGGTCAGTTGTTATGGTCATTCAGCAAACTTTATGCCTTTGCTAGTAAGTTACCTTTATAAAATCAGAAGACAACTGCTCTTATGAAGGACTGTTCCTAAATTGTTGCTATATGAAGAGTTGACAAAATAAACTTGAAAAATTAAAATGCTCAACTGGGAGTTATAAAAATGAAAGAACAAAGGTTGATATAAGTCTTACAATAGCAATATTTCGATAATTTTTACTTAATTGTAACAGAATAACATTTCTAACTGGATAGGTTCAGTATTGTAATGAGTCTGGGCAGTAAACCATGTAGACTGCAGATGTAATCTTTGCATCAGGAAGTAGAGGTACAATGAAAATCTTTGCACTATATTTAGAAATCTTATAAAAACAATTTAAGGATATTTATAACATTGGTCTTCAACAGCCTTTGAGTACATTTTAGTGACAATGAGAAGGTCATTGGTATCCTGAGACTAATCCTTGGTGATATATGATTAGTCATGGCAAGTGGATTGTGCCTTGTCTGACCCATTTTCCTTCCATGATGAAATAAAACATAGAGGTCTTCAACAATCTACCTATGCAGACTTCTTTGAGAATGCTACTAGAGACCTGAAGGCTAGAGCCAAATTAATGATGATGATGAAGATGGTGAAGACAATGATGGCATTAACAGGAATAATTTATTATGTGCTTGGATTTTAATCTCTATCCCTGGAAGTTAATATTATTTTCTCCACTTTATGATGGAGTAATTGAGGGTCACAAAGATTAAAGACCTTAAACTTATTTTCAGGTATTTGGAAAACACTTAAAAAAATCCAAACAGTAGTTAGCAAGGCATCATGAAGAGAGTTGGCAGCGTGTGTAAGGATTTATGAAGCCTTTTAATGCTACACTAAGTAGTTTCCACTTCATTTTGTGGTTGGATCTGTCATCTAGTCTGTGTTCTAGGAAGCCTGCTATGGCTTTTGTTTGGCAGTTTGATTAAAGTGAGAGAGAAACCAGAGAGTGGAAAGGAGAAAAAGACAAAAAAAAAAAAAAAAATTATGTAGTGGAAGAAACAAAGCATGGTGGCCAATTTAGAGGTATGAGGAAAGGAAGAGAAAAATTCAAAGACATGATTTTGAAGATATACGAGGACTGTCTGGAAAGTATCCAGCTGTGTATGAAAAAGAGAGGGATTTATGGCCGGATTCTCTGGACAACTCTGTATATTTAGGTGGCAATAGAGAGATGGTAGTACTATAAACATAAATAGAGGAAACAGAAAAACAGAATCTTTGAGAAGATGAGTAAGTTTCTAAAAGTAATGAATTTTGTAGTTCTGAAAGAAATGTCACTTAGGCTGTTGAAATGAGGATTTGGAACTCCTTATAAGGTAGCATATGAATACATTATTTTAAAGATGTCTAATTCCAGCTTTGAGAAATTCTTAAACTGGACCATTATGCATGGAAATAAATCAAAGCTAAAAATAGTTGCTACTAATGCCTCATTCAGGGCTGTCCAGTAGAACACCCTTAGATCATGGAACTGTTTTGTATTGGAACTTCCCAAAATAATAGCTATGAGCCACATGTGTTTATTGAAATGTGGCTAGTGAGGGGAAGCCAGGATGGCTCAGTGGGTTAAGCACTCACTTTGCAGTGCCGGGGACTGGGGATCAAATCCAGGCCCTGGCCCGTGTGGAGCCATATGCTGAACTGGGAGCTCACCCCAGTTCAGTTCTCTCTCTGTCTCTGTCAAAAATAAAAATAAATAAATAAAAATATATTAAAAAAAAATGTGGCTAGTGAAACTGAGAAACTGAATTTTACATTTTATTTAATTTTGATTATTTTAAACTAAATAATATGGCTAGTGGCTACCAAAATGTTTAACATGGCTCAAGGTTTTTAATCTAAAACAGAGTACATTGTTAACAGTTTGGACACTATAACTTTATTTGTAATAATTCTACCAAATTAATTACTGATAAACTAGAAAAAACTCTTTAATTAAATATAACATTGTTACATGTTGCGTATTCATTTAGTTGCACATCTCTCATTGATGTTAATGAAACATATAGGTAAAATAATTTCCATATTTAAAAATCCATAAATCATAATTTTAATCTAACTAGGTGGCATTTTTATTTTTCTTGTTACTGTAATTAAGACAATCTTTCAAAGCAGAGCTCAACTCAATTACTGATGAAACTGGAATGTATTTTATAATTATATTACACGGCGTTCTTAACAGTTTCAATTTAGGAGTATTACACAGCAAATGCTGAGGTTGCAAAGACAGTTTCTTATTTAACATAAAAGTTTATGCATTAACTGTAAATTAAATATATTCTGTCAATGGGTTACAACAGAATTATGCAAGGAACTTCATTTTCAGTAGAATATTAACAGCTAAAATAAATTATTAGGATGTACCCAATCTCTTTTTTTTTTAATAAAAAAATATATATTTGTTCACTCCAGGCTTTACATATTATCTCTTCATTATGGAGGCCAAGGGAGGTTATTATCTAGCAACTGAAAGCAAAACTTCTTTTTCAGAAATATTTGGGTTTGTGATTCAGCACTTATTCATTAGATGAGTGAACTTGGACAAATTATTTTCTTGCAAGTTTATTTTGAGGTTTAATGGTAATGTATGTATATGAGTATGCATCCACCAACAAATTTCACCATTGTTGTTTTTGCATACTCTACAGTTTTGACTTTGAGTTTCTCTGAATTAGAGAAATAACTTAAAGAAACTTGGGAAGTAATGAGTGCAGAAACTTCTACATTTTCAAAAGCTCTCTACCCCCATCTTCTGATGTTTTAAAGCTTTCTTGCTCATGTGCAATAGTATAGAATTTTTCAATAGTTTATGTAGATTTTAATCAGGTTATGAAATTACTATGCTACGTAAAATCTACAAAAACAGCATTGGAAACCGATACAGGGTGTATTAGGTAAGCATACATACTTTCTGAAAGGAACAGAGACTGTGAGTGTACTCATTGGGTGAAAATATGATTTATCATTCAAGTCTAGATGCTTCTGAGAGTAGAAGAGGACATAAACTGGCCTGGACAAACTGAGGTCTATTGTTATTCTAGCTAGAGGGTATATTATTAGCAACATGGTTTGGATACTTTGAATATTAGTTCATATGTTTTACACAAACAATAGCATTTTTGGTTAATTAGGTGATCCATTAACTAGAGGTTAAGAGAGCTTGTACACACACCAGGAGTTCACATTTACACCAAGCTAGATTATTATCCTTAATACATGTATTGCCTCACTAAGTTCTCAAAGTTTATGGGATAGATTATCTTTATTTCCATTTCACAGATGTAGAAACTAAAACTTAGAACTTCATCTTTGTACAAATTGGCAAATCCCATTGATTTCACCATATGCCAGACCATGTGATAAATACCTATGTTCATTTCCTCATGTAATCTTCATAATTACCCTATTGGATCAATAGCTTCTTATTCTCCACTTTACAGATGAAGGATAAATAAGTTGTCCAATGTTATATAGCTAATAATTGTCATAGACTGGATATTAACCCAAATTTGTCAGATAAAAAGTCTGTCCTACAATTATTAGGTACATTTCTTTTTAAACTGATTTCTGTTATAAACTTAAGAAAATCAAGAGTTTGAGATGCTCTTTGGTGAGGTTCTTCAAAGCAGGTTCCAGATTATTAGGGGAGGAAGTAGTTTTCCTTCTGTACTCAGGCTTTGTTTTTTTCAGTCCACCCACAGATGAGGATCTTCAAATGAACTGGCAGTACTGGCCCAGGTTTCCCCAAGGTTTACTTTGAAAGAGTTTAATTTGGACAAGTGGAACTAAGGAAAAACAAAATGGTAACTTGCTTGAATGGTAATGTTATGAACCTCAAAATGTATCATGTTTTTATATGCTTATTAGAAATTTAAACATTATTGAAATGACTAATCACAGAAACATTTATAAGATGATGCCAAGACAACCAAGTCTGCTCACTTAAAATAAAGCAAATGGGTTTAGAAATCAAAATCTTCATAATATTATCTTAACTAATTGGAAAAGGTGGCATGTATTAATAATGTTAAGGTGCATGATTAGACATGAGAAGTCTCAGTTCTGCTTTAAATGAGCTCTTAGGTCTTTCAGAAATTGTGCTACACCTCCAAACACCAATATTACCTTTAATATGGGGGTGCAAGGATTAACCATGTTTAGCTCATAGGGTTATTATGAAAATAAAGATTAAACATTTTTAACATTTTTAATTATGACATCTCTCATATATAGTTATAATAATTTATTTATATGTCTTCCTTCTCAGTAAGGTACATGATTTAATATCCTGACTAGTCTGGGAAATTTCAAATTATCAGCTTTTCTTTATTTCTTAACCTATAACTTTATCATTTATCTGAAAATGTATTATTATTATTACTTTTTTTGCTAAATAACTGAATTTTAAAGATTTATTTTTATTGTTTTTGACAGCAAGAGGGAGATACAGAGACCGAGAAGTGGGAGGGCCCTGAACAATCTCCATAGTTGCACATCAGTGATTTTTCCACATGTGGGCACAGGGCTGCACAGGGCAGGAACTGGGCCGGGGTCTGAACCGGGTGAGAACTGAACTGGAGGCACTCCCCAGCTCAGCATATGGGTCTGCACAGGCTGGGGGCCAGGGGCCGGGGGTGGGATTCAATCCTCAATCCCTGGGGCTGCAAAGTGAGTGCTTAACCCACTGAGCCATCCCCGCTTCCCCTAAATAACTGAATTTTAAAGGACTATATTCTACTTGTTTGAAAGTGAACTAAAAATACCTTTTGGCCTTGAAGTCTGGTGCTGACTTACTGAGTTTATCTGCTACATGACTGAATAAATATGTATGTTGAGAACAAACACTTATTCATATGTATTTTAGTATTTCAAGAGACAGAAGCAAAGTGGTGAGATACCAAGAAAATTGAGATATAAAAGTGCATCTTTTCATCTCAGCTGAATTATTTTCATTGCTCTTTGGTTACACCTGCTCTTCCAATTTACCTAAACTACAGGGACTGCAAATGGCTCAACAGCCATGGACCATTTGCGGTTGAACACATTTGGCACAAGATCTTGTCTTCTAGTGACCAGATTTCTTACCCATTGCCCACTGCATGCTTTCCCAACCCCACACAACACACACACCAAGAAAAGCCCTCCACGATGTTTCTAGGGAGAAATGGTGGCTTTTTAAATTTACAAATGAGAAACTTTAGAGTCACTATTGATATTTCTGTCATCTTAAATCTTTTATAGGCTACAAATGAAACATACTAAAGGGGGAAATATATCCTGTTTATCTAAAAGTGTTTAATAATAATAAAATTACAAATTTTAGTACTGGTTTGAGCATGGCTCAGGCTTCTAATAGCAGCAGAAAATAAATGAATTATTTAGAGGGTGGAAAATCAGGTCTGTTGAATCTACTTTATTCATTTTTGAAAATTATAGTCAACATACAATATTATAATAGTTTCATGTCTACAACAAGTGATTAGACATTTATATAATTTGAGAATTGATCACCCCAATAATTCTAGTATGCATTTGACACCATACATAATTATTAAAAATTATTGACTATATTTTCTATGCTGTACTTTACATTCCTTTGACTGTTCTTATAATGCAATTTGTGTTTATTACTCCCTTTACTCTTTTACCTATCCCTCCACCCTCTTCCTCATCTGGCAACAACCAATTTGTTCTCTACTTCTGTGAGTTTCTGTTTTGTTTGTTTGTTTGTTTGTTTGTTTTTAGTTTCCACATATAAGTAGCCATATGGTATTTGTCTTTCTCTGTCTCACTTATTTTTACTTAGCATAACACCCTCTAGGTTCATCCATGTTGTTGCAAATAGCAAACTAAAGTTTTTGCACAGTGAAGGGAACTATCAATCAAACAAAAAGACAACCTACTGAATGGAAGAAGATTTTCATCAATGACATATCCAATGAGGGGTGACTATCCAACATATATAAGGAACTCATACAACTTAACACCCAAAACCAAAAGACCCAATTAAAAAATGAACTGAAGACCTGACTAGATGTTTCTCCAAAGAGGACAGATAGCCAATAGACATATGAAAAGATGCTTAATATTACTAATCATCAATGTTACTAATCATTAATATTACTTGCATTAATTTAATTCAAATTAAAACCTTAATGAGATACCACCTCAAGTCTATCAGAATGACTATTATCAATAAATCAACAAAGGACAAATGTAGAATCTTAATGTAATGTTCTTCAATCTTAGCTGTTGCATTAATGACACAGCTCTTACGTTATCTTTAATTTTCTAATTTTCTTGTTCTTCATATTTTGAGATATAAGCTTTTATTTGAAAAGATATGAGCCTGTATTTAGAGACTTTATTGTTCATTTAGTTACTGTGTAAATGATCATAATCAGGTAAATGGAATCTGTCTTTGGGAGTACTATTGCAAGACATTGGTAATAAAGATTTTTTGTCAGGCTAATAAACTCCCTGGAGACACATATACTATTTAAGAAATGACTATTTAAGCACAAGAAGATATACATGACCTAAGACAGTTAATGAAGTTTTTAAATACATCAGCCCATCTGTATTGGTTAAGAACATAGACTTTGAATTTAAATGACAAATATTTGAATCTTGGCTCTGCCAACTCCTCAATTGTAGAAGCTTAAGAGTAGTACTTAATCAATTAAAAATACTAGAACTGGGATAATACTCTATTTTTGTTAATTCCTATGGCATTTTTAATCCTTTACTGTTTTGCATTTTAACTGATACTATATATGTATATAAGTATATATAAATATATTAATCCCTGATGTATGAGGATATGTATAAAAGCGCGCGCGTGCGCGCATGCGCACACACGCACACGTGCGCGCGCACGCGCGCGCACACACATATATATATATATATATTCAACTAGACTGTGAGCTCTTGGAGAGCAAGTTTTCCATTTTCTCTTGTATCTGGCAGAAGTGATGTTCCTTAGATACTTTTGTGTGAATTACTTTCTTTGACATCCACATTTTCAAACTGTTCTATGAGTACACTTGAAGTGGTTTAATTCTAGGATACTCCAAGAGAAGTATGAGCTCTCAAATAAAAAATTAAATAGAATTGAAAGGATACATCCAATTTAGAAACATTGGTGATTACACATAATTCCACTTGGTTGAAGAATATATTAGGGAAGGTATAAAAATGAATGTATTTATTCTTTGAGTTAACTAAATCTCATTCTATTTTACATACCTTGATATTTCTAAATTTTTACTAATTATAGCACAGTGTTTTTCTACTGTATAAAAAGGAATAAGGGGAAGCTGGGATGGCTTAGTGGGTTGAGCGCTCACTTTGCAGCACCGGGGACCAGGGATCGAGTCCCGGCCCTGGCCCGTGCGGAACCATGTGCTGAACTGGGAACTCCCCCAATTCAGTTCTCTCTCTGTCTCTGTATCTCTCTCTCTCACTCTCTCTCTGTCAAAAATAAAAATAAATAAATAAAAATATATAAAAAAGGAATAAAAAATTAGGAAACTTTATATTTGTTACAGTAAAGTCTCATCATAAAGACTTAAAAAGATTACTATTAGTTTTAGATATTTGGTACCAATTTATAAATGTGATGATT